>JAJPUD010022632.1:0-21104 GCA_023553655.1 Myrmecobius fasciatus | reverse complement strand
CTCTCTCTCTCTCTCTCTCTCTCTCTCTCTCTCTCTCTCTCTCTCTCCCCCATATATCCTAGAGAGTTGTCTGAGGTTCTGAAAAGATAAGATAGATTTGTTTGCGCTTAAATATTTTAAATTTTATGTCATCAAAATTATCCATTTTACCCTCTGTAATCCTATCACTTGTTTTGTCATGAACTTTTCTTCAACCAAAAATTTCATAATTTCCCCCATGTTTCTCTAATATGTTTATGATATGACCTTTTATGTCTAGATCACATATCTGTTTAGAACTTATCCAGATATAAGATATGAGATGTTGGGTCTAAATCTAATTATATTCATACTACTGTCCAATTTTCCCAAAATCATTTCACATAGTTGATTTGATCCATTGTGCCAGTCTGTCTATGTGCACTTTGGTCTTAAATTTGTCATCAAATATTTGAGTTAAAAATCAGATAAATATGTCATATTTTTATCCAAGAAACGGACAGAGGATTCCCATGGCAATCCACTATCAATCACTCATGAAACTCTCTAGGGTTGTAATTTGCAGAATAGTTGCAGAGTTGCAGTTGTAGAGGAATTTTTCTTATCCAGAATTTTTATATCTATGAAATCACAGAATCACACTAAATATACATAGAAACATAAAGAGATAGAGATATATAAACATGCACTTACATATGTAATATAATATATATGTATATATACAATGTAAATATATTATGAAGATATAGCCAGTATTTTATACATGTATATGTATATATATATATATATATCAATTATTTTACAAATATATGTATATGTACATGTATATATGTACAGATACATCTATCTTCCCCTCTCCATCTATAGTAGTGAACAAAAGTGTCAGACTTCAAAGTTATCTCTATCAGGGACATCATACTTGACATTAACTTCTAATTGCACAAGGCAGGTCTCTAAGATGAAGAAAAAATGTCTATATTGAAAAAGGGATGTTTTTGTGTTTTTTTTTATAACTGAGATAAACCATTCACCTTATGACATTTTACTGCTCTGCTTACCATCCTTAACACCTTACTATGCCGGTTCTTCAGCTCATCTGGATGTGCTCTTCTAAAATTGGTACCTACCTCTGGGCATGATAATGGAGATCAGTTCTGATCAATTGTGGATTAACATACTGGTGAAATAGGTATTTTTTCCAAGTTATCCAGAATTCCATTTGTTTATGTGCATATGTAATTCTATTTCTGAATTTCCTTCCCAGGGCATTCCTTTCTGTTCCACTTTCAGCCCACCCCTTTAATCCCTTTAGTCATTCTAAAATGGGTTTTGTTAAATTTTATTTCCTTAGGTTTACTACATATAGCTCAAGTACTTGCCTTGGAGGAAGTTACCTTTATCTAATCAATTCCTTTTGAACAGGGCATATTACATCTTACATCTTTGGCTGAGTTCTGGGTAAGAGTTGTAGCCTCTAAGGGGGAGTAGGGCAGCCTTTTATTTTGGAATATTCCATGCTTTTGAAAAGGAGTCTAGAATTTCAAACTTTATATACTGGATACTTTCGTACAGCCAGGTTGTTTTAGTTATGACAACAGATAACATAATCCATCATGGTTACTCTTTTATGTTATTTCACAGAAAAAATCCATGACACTTCCCAATTAGTCTACAGGGCAATTTAAGTACAGTGTGTAGAACCTGACACTTACTGGATTTAGAAATATTTTTATTTTAAATTAATTAATTAATTTAATATTTTCCCCAGTTACATTCAAAACATTTTTTGGTACTTGGTTTTAAGATTTTTGAGTTCTAGGTTCTCTCTCTTATCCCCATCTAAAATTAAGAAGCTGCATATGAAGTTATACAAAACATTTCCATAAATGAGCTTTTGTACCTCCTTTCCCAGTTGGTAAATTTTGTTTTTTAAAGCATTCTTCTCCTCATTAGTTTTTTGTATTTCCTTTTGCACCTCTCTCAATTCTTTCCCTAATTTTTCCTCTATCTCTCTTATTTGAACTTCAAAATCCCTTTTAAACTCTTTCATGTACTGAGACCAATTCTTCTCCTCCTCTTCCTCCTCCTCCTCCTTCTTCTCCTCTTCCTCCTCCTCCTCCTCCTTTTTCTTCTTCTTTTTCATCTTCTTCTTCTTCTGGAGGCTTTGGATGTAGAAACTTTGACTTTGTTACCATATTGTGAGTATTTCACCACACTGGTACCACAATGACTTTCAATTGTCAGAACCTTACTGTGTTTTCTATTCATTTGCCTAGTCTATTACTTTGTTTTTTAACTCTTTGTTGAAGTAGGGCTCTGTTTCTAGGATGGAGGGTTCATTGTCCCAAGCTTCAGGGTTTTGTGCAGCTGTTTTCAGAAATCCTTCTAGGAATCTGACCACAAGTACTCTTTTCTGTCCTGGAGCTGCTAAGAGTGTAAGATTTAGTGTGCTGGCCAGGGCTGGGGCTCCGCCAATGGGACTGCACTGGGACTGCACACCAGACTCCTTTCTTGGGTCCACAGACCCTCTCCACTGACCTTCAGATTCCTCCCTGGTGTCCCTGGGCTGAGAGGTCCAGAATCCTCCAGTACTGCTTCTGATGCAGAGGTCCCACCTCTCTGACCCTGGGGTCCACGCTGGCGCTGGGGCTGGGGCCAGGTCTGTGTTGTATGCTAGGCTCCCACTCTGGTTCCACAGACCGTCTCTGCTGACCTTGGTGTCCTTGGGCTGAGGGATCTGGAAGCCACCAGAACTGCTGCTGATTCAGAGGTTGGCTGGTGGGGGGCGGGGATGGGAGAGGGGGCAGAGGGAAGGCGGGGAGGCAGGCTGGGTCTGGGGCTGTGTCAGCATGCCCTGCCCCTGGACTGTTCGCTGAAGTCCCACCCTGGTGTCACAGACTTTTTCTGCTGAGCTTCTAAGTTGGCTTTGAGTGGAAAATGTTCTACTCCATTTTGGGGGGCTTTCTGATGCTCTAAATGTGTTTAGAGCCACTATTTAAAGGAATTTGGAGCAGATTGGGGCAGAGGCTGGGCAAGTTCCTGCCTTTTCTTTAACATCTTGGCTCTGCCTCAGGATTCAGAAATCTAGAAAGAGTTCTTCCTAAAGCTGGGAATTTAGAAGCATCAAAGAAAATTCTACAGTATAGTAGTTGGTTCTGAAAGGGAGAAGAGGAAAACAGATGAGTAAAGAAGATGACCAAGGTTATTGTCATTTATTTAAAAACCCTAGAACAGAGATGTCAAACGTGTCCCGCTGGCCTTGTGCAACCCCCAACACATTTGAATGTGGCTTAAACCAGACTAAAATATAGTTCCTATCTGATTGTGATTTGTTCATGTATTAACATAAAAAGAAATACATAAACATTTGTTGGTTTTTTTTAATCAGCATGTAGCCCACAAAGATCCTTATGCATGGCTTAGTCATCTCTCTTTCTATTTTAAAATAATGTCTAAAAATTGTAAAACTAAAGAGGCTAAAAGACCACAGACATGAGGACCAAGAAAAGCAATGGTTTATAATATAAATTTATTGCAAAACATTACAGAAGGAAACGATGAAAGATGATATATGGGACTTAGTATGACTTTCTTAGCCAAGGATGGAATTACTCAAAAATGGGTAAAATGATGCTCATTGAAAGAGTACTATGATGACAATATCTTCTTTGTCCTTCACCCAAGTGCTCTTCACTCCCTGTGTTACTTAGATTTCCTCCCATGATCAGATGTTTTTAATATAAAATGCTGTTGTTACCAGGTGGGAGAGTAAAAAGAATAGTGGACCTGGCCTCAAGAAGAACTGAATTTGAATTCTACCTTAGTCATTTAGTAGTTGTGTGATCTGAATTAAATCACTATCCCTCTCTCAATCTGAGTTTTTCTCATCTGTAAAATTGGAATTATAATAACATCCACCTCGCAAATTGTGAGTTCAAATTGGTTTCTTATTTAATCCACATTGTGCATTTGTGTTTTGATATCTGAGACTGGGAGCTTTATTATTAGGTCCTTTTTTGGTTTATATATTCTATGAAATTTTGGATGTGCAAATTGCTATTAATTTTATTATACTTTAGCTATTTTCTGTTATTTGCCTTTGACAATATGCATCTTTGTATACATACACATATGAATATTAACATATACACAAAAATGCATATGTTCCCCCTTTCAGATTTGTAAGATTCAAAGCAAATGCATTCTTCATAGATTTCTCCTACACTCTCAGTCTTCTTTCAATTTACACCCTTCCCTATCTCCAGTACTCTTCTTCATTTCAGTTAACTGGTCTCCTTGTTCCTTGAAAAAGACACATCATCTTTCGGTGTATTTCTATTGTCTGTCCTCTGTGGTTGTAATTATCTTCCTCTTTGCATTGTCTCTGACTTACCTGATTTCCTTCTGAAGCTAAAACTAAATATTCTGCATAAAATATTTCTCAGTCTATCTCAATGATAATAATATTTTCCCTCTAAGATTATATTCAATTTTTGTGATTATATGTGTGTGTGTGTATAATTTAGCAATTGTTTGCTTGTTATTTTCTCCATTAGACTTTGAACTCCTCAACAGTGAAACTATTTTTAAATATAGTAAGTGTTTTATAAATGCTTGGTAAATTGATTTGGCTTGTCATTTATATTTTAAATCTATGTAAATTATTTTCTTGATTCTGTTTATTTCACTCTGTATCAATCCATGCAAGTCTTCTCATGTTTACCCAAGTTTTTCAAATTGTAAATAAATTAATGAAAAATACATTTATTAAATATTTGCTATGGAACAAGCACTATAGTAAGCACCTAAGATACAATTACAAGAACATAAGACATTTATTTAAGAGTTTTGATCCTGATGGGAGAAATTTTATACATAGGGAAGCAGAGACCAAGGAGGAAAAACAACAGCAACGTTTTGGAAAGTTACAGGACTAGTGAATGCTTGTTATTTGTATGGACAATAGCATTATATTTCTTTTAAATATCACAATTTTGGTCAAACATTTCAGCTGAGCATTCTGAATGGCCCTTTTCCCCTAACATTTAATTTTATCCCAAGAAATTTCATATCTAAAATTAATTAGCTTAAGTCAACTGAGTCCATTTATAAGGTATTAGTGTGTTTATATATGTGTTTTAAATATTTCATTTAAAATTGAACTCTATTACCAAGAAATATATATTTGGCATGAGAAAGATAGAAGCTTGTTCAAGTGACTGCAATTGACCTCAAGCAAGGAACTAGAAAGAATACTATTCTTTTGCTTTGAAGATTCTAAGATATACACTTTTTGTAAAAAAAAAAAAAAAATCACTTATAAGTAGAATGATGATACCAATGCAGAAAAAAAAAATATTACTTCTCTTCAGAAGCAACACATTGGTCTAAGAATAAATCCTCCCAACTTAATTTTGTCCTTTCTGATATGATGATATAACTTCATTATCAGGAAATTTATCATTCTGTAGGTAAGTCTTGGTATTTACCCTTCATGAATACTCTCTGTCCCTGGAACCACTCTGGTTGGAGAGCAGAGTTCTCCTTCCCAAATCAGAGATTTAAAGGTGACTAAGCTAACCATCTTTTCATTTCCCACCTGGCTTTACTTTTACTTTCCCACTGTGCCTCTGTTCTGGGAATCTTTCTGCCCAAAGTCCCTTTTCAGCTTTCTTTTGTGTGTTGTTTCCCCCATGAGATTGTAAGTTCCTTACAGACAGGGACTGTCTTTCTTTTTCTTATTTGTATCTCCAAGATTTAGCACAAGAGCTGACTCATAGTTGGCGCACAATTAATGTTTACTTACTAAGTGTAGATTTTTCATGAAGCTTGATCTCTTCTCATCCTATTCCCACCACAATGCTACCCTTCTCGTGTTAGTTTTTCATTACTGAAACTGAATGTATTTGAATGGACATGTTTGTGAAGCTTGGACCAGGGCCTCTAAAACTTAATTCCCTCTGAGAATAACAAGTCTGGCTTGGTTAGAGATGCTAGGATAATTTTTACTTATTGCCTATAATGGAAAAAGGAATTGACTGATATTAAATGCATCTTGAATAATTTCTCCAACTATTAGGTAAGGATTTGAAGGTCAGCCTGAGTTCTTTGTCTATCATTTTAAACTCCTCTTTGAGAGCCTTACTAGTACTGCTTACTGACTATGGCCAATCATCAACTTTGTATTAAGTTAAACATTATTATTTCATATTTTTGAAGAACTGATTATTTTATCACTAATTTCAGTAGAATGAAATGGCAAAGCTTTCTGCTAAAAGTAAAACAATTTTTAAAATAAATCATTTAAATAGAAACAGGAAAGGGGAATTGATACACGAGAGACTTAATCTAATATTAAAGAAAGGGAGAGGGAAGGACAGATTTGGTCATTTAGGATCCAGAATCACTCAATACCAAAGCTAGAAGGGATCTTAGAGACCTTCATAATTATACTTATGAAAGAATTTATTCTAAAACATACCTAACAAATGGTTATGTAAGGTTATGTAAAGTATACCTAATAAATGGACATGTAAGAAGTTTAATATCTTCTTATACAGCCTTTCCACTTTTGATTAGCTACAATTTAAGAATTTTTTTTCCTTATGCCCTTTCTCAGGTCTTTTTTCTTAATTAGGACATCAGATGACAATTGTCTCTTAGGAGCCCTCCTAGCCAAAGAATTCTTCTCTCCTCCTACCAAAGTAAATACTAATCTTCCCACTCTAACTCACTTTTAGTTATTAATTTGTTACTTCTCCATCTCCATTTTTTTCTCAGTGAGATCATTCACCCTCTTGGTTTTATCTATCACCTCTGTATAGATCAATGCTAATTTTCACTCCTTATCTGGATTTACCATATGGTGATTCTTCTTCCATACCATGGAGGTTAAGATCCCACTTATATTGTGTTGGGGACTCCTTTATTTACTAGATACAAGAAAGTAGACTTCCTAGAAGGCGCTTCAAGAAGAAATAAAAAAAAAAAATAATTGGATTCTTATTTTCAAATAGACAACATTTACTGACTGAATTAAATCACATCATATTTATTCCAGATAATTTTGTGCTTTTAGAAATAATGCCAGGTATGGCTTCAGAGATACCTGGAAAGAACAGTACAAACTGATGTAGAGTGAGGTAATTCAAAACAGCAGAATAATTTATACAATAACAAAATCATCATGAAAGAAACTTTGAAAGACTTAAGGAATGCATTTAACATAAGGACAAATTATGATTCTGGAGGACTGAAAATAAAGCATTCTACTTACCTCCTGAAAGGGAAGAGAAGGACTAGGGTGCAGATTGAGATCAATAGTTTCTAGTCATGGTGAATGAAAGCATTTTTTTTTTGCTTGATTTTGAATATTTTACAAAGTTTTGTTTTTTCTTTTTTTCCAATGGGGGAGGAAGAAGTTAGTTAAAAATCATTTTATATTGAAAAATAAAAAAAAATATTTTTCATTCCCTTGATGCCCTCAAAAGGTTTTTTTTTACTTTCTGCACTTCATTGACTTTTCCCAAGGTTGAAATGAGGGCTTTTTGTCTTTTATTTTTCTGTTTTTCTCTTGCTTTCTGCTTTATTTAAAATTCAGCTGCAATTCATTTCTTCTTGCTTCCTCACACCTTTGGATTTTTTCCCTCCCTGTTTCTATGGCTACATTTAACTTTTCCATATTCACCAAAAAATAAAAACATAAGCTACTCATTGAAAAGGAATTTCTGTAAGTTGATGCCATGGAGAATTGAATTCCTTCATAAATTGAGTAGTGATAGGAAGTTAAACACATGGGAATGTGTAGATGTTCTTTTCTCTGAACATTTTCAGGAAAAAATGGCATTTTCAAGCAATCAATAAACAAGCATTCATTAAACATTACTCTATTCCTCTAGATACTTGATGAACATTTTATTTTGAATGCAAGTGGACCAAATATATATTTGCAACTAGTACTTTCCAACAGTGACAGCTGTGCCTCATTCTTCATTCTCAAAAACTTCTAGAAAAATCTCCTCATCCCCTGTATACTACAGAAAGAAGAGCTTCTCCCAAGATGATATAGATCAGTGTTGTCAATCTCAAACAAGAAACTAGGCCACTAAGCAAAATATAAGAATTCTTTTGCTACATATCATATTAGTTTTAAAATGCAATAGTATCTATATTTAAAAGTATTTTTATTTTACTTTGCTAAATATTTTCCAATTCCATTTTAACATGGTTCATGCAGTCCTATATTTGACATCTGATTTAGATGGAGACAGGAGCAAGGACTAGAAAATCTCTTAGGGCTTTTTCCTACTTCATTCTTTTCCAAATGTAGTGTTTTAAGAAAAATAAACATAAAGATATCTAAGCTTAGAGATAAAAATAAATATCCTCGAGAAATCCTGTGGCAGAACTAATAGTCCTTTTCAAGAGAGGACATCAGCCAGAGAGCTCAACAGCTGCAAAGCTCATAAAGGAAGCATGTCCTTAATGACCAGAGGCTACACCAAAATCAGCATTAGATGCCTTTCTCTACCTGCTCTTTTATGGAAAGAATATTTTATTTAGCAGATTATTTGTGAAGGGAGGGCAGAAAAGAAGAAAAGGGGGTGTTGTTAAAAATATGATGTATTTAATTATCTCGGGGATGGGGAAAATGAGGCATAAAAGCAGGGACAGGAGACCCCATATTCAAGGGAGACATAGAAGTACCTTGGATAGAATATTGAGTCTGAAGACAGATCTCTTGTTCAGCCATTTTTTTCAGTTACATTTGATGCTTTATGACTTTATTTGGAGCTTTCTTGACAAAGATAGAGAAATAGTTTGCTAAAGTTAATGATAAGGAGATTTAAATGTCCATAGACTAGCAGATCAATGAATAACCCAAGTCTTGGAATTGATTCATATATGAATGTCTCCTCATTAGAGAAAAGAATGATTACTTAATCCTCCATGCCTTCACAGACTTGACAAGAATCATTCTTTCCAACAATGAAGAAAGTATTATGTAAATGTATTAGGTTTGAGTCTCTGGCTACAAAAGAATGCATGTAAAAATTGTACTTGTTATAAGATTGCTTTTGATAGTTATATTGTCCAATATGCAAAGTTATTACTGTAACCAATAGTCTTTTTTGTTTCTTTTACATGAGGCAGCAGCATACATTGAATAGAATAGGAATATGATAAATATCGTGGATAAAAGTGAAATTCTGAATGTCAGAAAGTATTGAGGGATTTCAAAATAAATGAAAATGGGTCTTATCCTTTCTTAGCCTCTATTTTAGTAACATTTTCTTTCAGAATATGGAAAGTTTAACTAGTCATATTGGCCCACTGATATTGGCTTACTTTAAATTACAGTGCTTGTCAATGGTCTTAGAAGCTGAGATAAATTGTTATTTAGTTTATTTGCATGTATTTAGGGTCATTTCCTATTATTTCAAAGAAATATTCTTTAAATTAATTGTAGCAAATTATTCAGGGCAGCAAAGTAGCATAGAGATAAGAAAATAATTTCAAATCCAACTGCAGACATTTACTAGTTATATAACCCTGAGCGAGTCATTTAACTCTGTTTGCCGCAAATTCCTCCTCTATAAAATGAGCTGGAGAAAGAAAAGACAACCACATAACTATCTTGGCCAAGAAAATTCCAAATATGGGCACAAAGAGTCAGCTATGACTAAAAATTATTAAACAACAATGATGAATTTCTCACACAAACTTGAAGTATCACATAGCTGCAAATAGGCACACTCTTTGACAAATTCCATAGTACTGGAAGAGTATGCTTGGAGTAAGGCAAATAAGTATTAGAATTCTGTGGGCCCCTAAATAAGTCATTAACCTCTCTCTTTTTCAGTTTACTTATATGTTAAATAAGGATAACAAGAGCCCCTATATCCCAGAGATGTTGTAAAGATCAAATGAAAATATTTATGAAAAAAATTGCAAACCATTAAAGTTTATATAAATGTTAGCCATCATCACTGTTGTCATCATCATTGTTGTAATTCCTGGAGGCTGGTTCTGTGATTAGTCTAACTCTGAGTGCTATGTCTGTGGAACCCAGTGTGATAGATAGAGCTAACACTTCAAAAAGGGATCTTCTGAGTGATCTAATCTACCCCATTTGTTACAAATAAGGACAGGCTGCCCACAAATGGATTTTTGTGGTGAAAAATTATCACTGAGTCAAAATCTACCCAGATAACAAAGGATGAAAGTGGAACTCACCTGGTGAGTAATGAGAAAATGAATATACCTGTAAGAGATTTGATAGAATTTAGTGAAAAAAAGAATATTGCAGAGAATTTCATAGAAGCTAATGTCATAGGGACCTTTATAACAGCAGGATTGTATATCCTTCACAAATCAGGAGAGCATAGAGCCCACATTTTTTTTTTCATTCTTGATGAATTTGTATATATTTTGCTATTTATATTCTACATCTTTTATATATATTTTTACATTTGAATTTCTGTATAAAAAAGGTTGTACCAGATTGATTGTTAGTCCATATAAACTATATATTATTGAAAAAACTGAGATACCTTCAGGGAACATAGTGAAATTGGATAGCATCCTCTGAACTGTACATTTTTGCCCTTGGCTCCATAATTTATCTGTGGAGCATAAAGAATCACCGACAAACTAGGACTCAATTTACACTATTTTATGCTATGAAAAATATAGTTAATTTCAGGGATGTTGGTATTGAATACTGTTCCCACTGAAAAAATAAATGAATATAACTTCTCTGACTTTGTTTAACAACTAGCCTTGTCAAATAACAAGCTCTATATAAAAATTAGCCCTGGGCTAAAACAAAGCAAAATAAAGAAAAAAACACCATGAGCTGGAAGGCAGGTGGCGGGGAGGAGTGAAATGAAGGCAGTGACTGCAAGAGAGTTAGTGCAGTATAATGGACGATTGTCGAATTAGAAATATTATAGAAATATTATACAACTTGATATCTGTCACTTAGAGACTCAGTTTCTCTGTAAATTAAAGAATTTGGCTAGATAGACTTTGTTTTCTTCTTGATTTAGTGTCTCAGAATGAATTTTAAGATTATTACAAAATAGACCTTAACATATAGATACACAATGAGACAAGAAAACATACCTATTATGATCAAGACAGAAATAAGTATAAATATCTGTTCTTATTTTATCATGTACTCTGAAGCCTGAATATTGGATAGGAAGTAATTATATTTAATGGACATTGGAGGTCCTGGAGATAGAGGTGGACTGGATTTGGATTACCCCTGTGACCATGGGAAAGCCTTTAAATTTCAGAGAATAATAATACTTGCATTTCTAACAACTGAGGAAAGAATAAGGGGAAAGAACTAATGGATAGTCAATGTGATGCACTGGCCTCCAAAAATGTCATGAGAATGGGAGGATGACTGTCAGAACATTGGGTGAGCTCTGTGTGATAGATATGTTGGAAGGAAACAAGTTTCAATGCTTATTAAATATTAGGCACTGTGCTAAATTCTGGGAATACAAATACAAGCAAATAAAGTCCTACCCTCATGAAGTTTCTCTTCTAATGGAGGGAAACAACATATAAAAGGAAGTGGAAAAGAAGGAAGGAGAGATATTCATATGGGGGCATCTTCAAGGGTATGGTGAATATATTTCTGTCAAATGCACCCCAAATAAAACAAGAGGCCTTTTACACTGCACAACTATGGTCTTTGTCCTGCCCATTTCAGGATTAGTTCTGTGAATTTCATAGGGCATGCCTTCATCATTAAGTTATCATCAGAAATGCTCTATGCAAACTAATCCTTAACATAGCCAAGAGACTGCATGGTGTCCATAACATGGAGTTTGGGTATCTTTCTGCCTGACAATTCAGGATGCTTTGATACCTTAAAGTATTTAGGATGTGGTTTGATAATTAATCACCTGCCAGCAAAGGTGTGAATTAGATGATCTTTGAAGGTCCATTCCAAATTCCTCTTCTCCAAAGCATCTGGTTTGGACTACATGATTTCCAGGGTTCCTTTGCAATATAGAGACTATGGTAGCCTATGAGAAGGACCTTTATTTTCTGAAGAAATTAGATTGTATTCTCTATTTGCCTTCTCCAACACTATCATATTTCCACCTTACCTCATGAGTTATATTAGGATTCCTCTTTTTGAAGGATGTGGGGCAGCTAGTTGATAGAGTAGATAAAATTACTGGGCCTGGAGTCAGGAAGACTCCTCCTTGTGAGTTCAAATTTGGCTTTAAACACTCTGGGCAAATCACTTAACTACTTCAGTTTTCTATGTAAAGAGAATTGGAGAAAGAAATGGCAAACTACTCCAGTATGTTTGCTAAAACAAAACAAAACAAAACAGTACAAACAAACAAAAAACCAAATGGGGTCACAAAGACACAAATACCAAGTCAGAATGATGAACAGAGATAAATTACCATTATAATTCCTCCTGAAATCTCCCATAGCACAATGCTTCATTTAGCCACTGTTTCTGAGGAGGAACATAAATAAGGTCATGGTGCAGTTAAATAGATTTAAGGGTCTTATTTGTCACTACAATAGACTTGGAGGTTTGACAATATTGATCCACAACCAAAGATCACTATCAGTTTTTTTTTTAAATTTTTAATGAGTTTGAAGATTTATATTCAGAAAAATTCAGCAAATATTTTAGCAATTTTTAGGTCCAGTTGAAAATAGGAGCCATTTCTGTGTTTAAATAGCAACAAAAGCTGGCATCTGTATAAGGGTTTAAGGTTTGCAACACTTTATTTAGGTAATCTCTTTGTATTCTTTAGGGGAAATTATTATCCCCATTTTACAAATAAGAAAACTGAGACTATGAAATTTAATTAACTTGTCCAGATTAGCACCCTATCCACTGTGCCACCTCAGTTTTTTTTGTTTTGTTTGTTTTGTTTTGTTTTTAATTTCCCATGATGCCTGGGAAAGGCCTTGGCAAATAAGAGATACTTGGTTAATATTTTCAATCTACTCTTAAACATTAAAAACCCATGAAATATTGTTTTATTATGATATGGACTGGTATACTGTCATTCATTCATTCAGTAATACCTCTATGAAAACTGATCCTTAACATAGCAAAGAGACTGCATGGTGTCCATAACATGGAGGTTGGGCACCTTTCTGCCTCAATTCAGGCATTGCTATGTATTATGAAAAAATGCAAGGATATAGGAGAAAATTACTGCCCTCTAGGATTTTAATATCCAGGGTCACAAGTGTAATTACATCTATACTCACACATACACACACATAATCTGACTTTACAATTTGGTATGGGTGCACAAAAACATCACAATTTTATAGTATAATAGATGGTCTTCACAGATTACTGTGAGGAAATATTTGTCACCCTGTTGCCAGTCTAGTGATGAACCGTTTTGAACATAATTAGACCATGCCATTAATCTAAGTTTTTCCTTCTTAGTAGCATGTATCAAACAGTTGATTCCCTTTGTGTAGTCTTTTGACCTTCATACTATAATGAAATTTGTTAAAAGACTATTATTTAAATTAAATATTTATCTAGATATATAAATCTATGTACATATTTCTATAAGTATGTATGTATATACCTATACATACATACATATATATATATATAGATGTTATGTATATAATTTCCTAACTTTGTGATCATTAGTACTAGCCCACATGTATAAAATGCTTTGCAAATTTAAAATATTTAGATAAAGATCATTTATTATTATGATGGTGTTTTTTTTGTTGTTTTCATTATGGCTAAACTGTCAAAGTATATAGAAATAGGTAAAAGCCATTCTGAATGAAAGTAAAAGAGAAGCTGGGACTTGAAAAACAGGACAAATATGAAATTCACAGAGGAACCAAACTATTAGAAGAATAAGCAATCTTATGAGCTAACACACATCAATAGGATATAGTAAGGAACAAGGAGAACATTAGAATGGACAAGGAAGTGTCAGCCTCTAGGAAATCCAGGGGTGGAGGAGCAAGGACAAATTAAAGTAGAGAACAATCAGAGCATCATCAGTGTGAAAAGAAACAATTGTAAGGCAGTTTGCTGAATTTGCCTCTATTGCCTTTCTTTTCATTTAATCTTAGTATGAGGTAGTAGTACGGTTAGAGCCTTGTCTAAAGATCTGGAGGTGGTGGGAATTGAAAATAGTTAACTGTGTAGGAAGTAAGAAGAGGGAGTAGAGAGTTTTCTAACAGAGAGAGTTCCCTGACAGTTTCATCAAAAACACATCCAAAAAAGGACCAGGAACTATTTGTGCGGATCTGAAAAAAAATCAGCTGTTCATATAGACAGAGGTTTTGGGGGTCTGAAAAATGCCTCTAAAACTTGTTCAGAACAATAAAAAATAGGTTTGTCTAGAAATGCTTCCTGATTTCACCTTTGCATACCCTCATTCCTTTATTATGCAACTCAATCCCAACCATCATCCCAACCTCTAAGTCTTAACTTTCTAATACAATCCACAGTGATCTCTCCTTCTTGTGAACTCCTGTTTCATACAGTGAAAACTTTTTAGTAGGATCTAGATCTGGAAAGAATCCTAGAACTTACCTAGTACTTTTTATAAATGAAGAATATGAAACAAAAAAAGTTGGAAGTTACAGGGCTGGAATTTGAACCTAGTTCTGAATTGAAAATACTAAATTGCTTTCCAGTTGTTTACTATGTGTAAATCTTACTTGCTCAACTAGAATAAACGGATCTTGAGTTTAGGTCTTTTACCTGATACTTCTTGTTTCAATTAGTAGCTATCCTAATGCTGGGCCCAAAAGACTTTAAAAAAGATACTTATTCCTTACTCACGAACTTTGTTCTTCTCTGCTCCACCATGACCCTCATTGTTGTTGATTGTCTTGGTCTCTGGAGGAGAAAAGATACTTAATCTGAGAGTCCCCTGTTTTGTCCCTGCATTCTTTGACCTCACCTTGCATTCAGGGAAAGAGAATGCCTCAGAAAGCATTATTAAACACAATGCTTTTTACTGGTTTGTAAAAGGATCATTATCATGGCTCTTTATTTTAAGGATTTCAGGGAGTTGAGTATTATAATGTCATACACAAAACATATTATGCAGGAACACTAGACCTGTTTCATCATGACAACTTTCTACCTACTCTCTCTTCTTCCTCATCATTCTTTCCTTCTTTCTTTCTTCATTTTTTCTCTTTTCTTCTTTCTTCATCTTCATCTTCCTCTTCATTTTTCCTTTCTTGTTTCTTTCCTTTGTTTCTGTCCTTCCTTCCTTTCTCTCTCCCTTCTTTTCTTTTAGAATTCTTCATTTGTTACATCTCCTCCTTGATATTCCCCTTCTCTTCTTCCTTCACCTTTATTATCAGCTCTTCCTTCTACTCTTCCACCTGCAAGGAAAAGCTTTGTATTGATTTGACTAATCTTAAAACAGCATCAAAAAATGCCCCATATTTTCATACTTTTATAAGCATGCTTCCAGTAGCCCCATACTGGAAAACAGTCAGGTTAACCCACAAGTTTCTCACTTGTAAGTACTGCCTCCTTGCCCCATCAATTCAATTGCCCTACATTTCTTATCATGATGACATTTTGGATCCTAAAGTATATTTAGGGCCTTTTACTGACATTGGCCCTCTGAGGTTTAATGTTTCTTATATAAAAAAAATCATGACTTTATCTAGTTCCCTGGATAGGGATAGAATAATTAGACTAGGAAAGATCTTGCTTACCTGAACAGTTGATCTAAGATCTTCCTGAGGCTATGGGACCACAGAAAGTGGAAAGTTAATGAGGTCGAGAAAGATATTCCAATGACTTTGACTGAGATTAAGAACCAGAAAAGGAGAAGGCTGAGCTTTAGAAGTAACTTTCATTTTCATTAAAACCTTCTCTGGGAGGTATTTGTCATCTTTCCTTGGAGTTTAAAAATACTTCATTTTTAAAAGAAGAAAAAAGTGTAAAAAAGTGTAGTGGTAGAAAAGGAGAAGCAGTGAGAAGGCTAGACTTCAAAGGGCCAGGAACAAGGAGGCTCAAGGCAAGTATTCAAATCAGAAATACTACTGTAATCTTGGAAGATGTCAAGCTTTCCAATTAATCTGATTAATAATCAGATACTTTCAATTTCCACTCATTGAATTAGTTCTGATTCATACATATGTGAAATCAACAATCTGCTATTATTTATTTTACTCAGAAGTAGAATATTAGATATTCCATAGAAGACAGAAAACTTTCTTTTTTTTTTTTGCAAAGACAGAAAACTTTCAAATACTATATATTGGGAAAATTTCTACCAGCAGCATCAAAAATACCTTCAGTTTACATTTTTTATTGGTTTTTAACATATATATAGGCACAGAGAACCAGGAGCAAAGATGAGTGATGACCCAAGCCAAAATCAAGAGGTCTCTACCTCTTTGGTGTTGGCAGTATCCCTTATTTTTTTTTCTTCTTGCCTCCCCAATAATAACTCATCCCTAATTTTAGTCTCCCCAGTCAACTGCTGCTTTCCAATCCTCTCTTCTTCAACATCAAACCCAGGACTGGTTATTAGCATTTAGACTTCACTGGGGAAGTTTTCATCTGAAACCTTTACCACGAATGTGTTTACTCTCCCAAGCAACTACATATTCCTGTCTTTAATTTCTAACTATGAATAGAAATTGTTGTTTTATGTTAAGGGAATTTAAGACAAGAGAGGATGACAGGAAAAATCGGGGTCGTGAAGTATTCCTGATGAATGAGACTTCCTTCTTGCTCCTGAAACTATAGACTCCACAGATAATCCCATTTTGTAGTATTTCTAAAGGCTGAATGAAAATCTTACTCTCAAAAATAAATAAATGAACATTTTCCCTACCCACCCTATTGAAAACAAAGAAAAACAAGACAAGTGTTTAGTCAAGAAAAACAAAGTTCTGAACTGATTATATTCCCCCCCCCCAAATTTTATTCTAACTCCCTTAATGCTCTCTATTTGTTTTATTGCTGGGAAACCTAAAATGTATTCTCACTGTAGTCTGTACTAATTCCCCTGGGCCTAAGTGTCTCTCAGAAAGCTCATGACCTCATCACCAGAGTTCTGCCATTTTAAGAGCTCCAGCACTAAAGTCACTGGAAGAAAAAAGAAACAAGAAACAACTTTTCAAAGATGTGTACAAAAATATGTACAAGAGAAGGTATATGTGGTAGGGGTGAGAAGGTGAAAAAAATGGGAGTGCCTGGAGACTTCAATCTAAAATTTGGCAAAGGAGACATATTTTAGAGCAATAGTATCTTAATTGTTGGGAATACTTTTTCTCTTTTAAAATGAAATGACTGAGGGAGTGAGGTAGAACAGTCCTCATAAGCAGATATTTCAAGCTTGAGTTTATGCAAGCTCCATGTAGACTTTGGAACATGCACAGATGTTTTTTCACTTTTTTTTCTTGTTTGATGATCACATGATGAAGAAGAGACTTTGATTGGTTTTGGATCTGGGTATATTCAAAAGGCCCAAACTTACCTTATTCTCTGTTTTTTTTAAATAGCATTTTATTTTTCCAAATACATATAAAGATAGTTCTCTATGTACATTTTAGTAAAACTTTGCATTTAAAATTTTTCTTCCTTCCTTTCTTTACTTCTCCCTTCTTAAGATAGCAAGCAATATGATATAAATTAAATGTTTCATCCTTTTAAACATATTTCCATATTTGTATTGTTGTACAAGAAAAAATAGACCAAAAGAAAAAAACACATGAAAAACAAACAAACAAATAAAAATGTGAAAATACAGTGCTTTGATCCATATTCAGTCTCCATAGTTCTCTCTCTGGATGTGATTGGTATTTTCCATCCCAGACTGGCACAAAGAAGGCATTTCATTGTTATTGCTGTTCAGTCATGTCTGACTCTTTATAACCTCATTTAGGATTTTCTTGGCAAAGATTCTGGAGTAGTTTGCTATTTTCTTCTCTAGTTCATTTTACAGATGAGGAACTGAGGCAAATAGGATTAAGTGATTTGCTCAGGATCACATAACTAATAAGTGTCTGAGTATGGATTTGAACTTAGGTACTCCTAACTCTGCAGCAAGGCATTCTGTTCATTGCACTACCTAGATGCCCCAGAAGGCACTTATTATATGCTTATTGTCCAACTATGATCATTGAACAAGGTTCATTTTTGGTTTGTGTGTCCACTCTACCCATAGAGTACCATCAAGTCATAATGATGAATGTTACAGTCCCTTCCACTTACAAATCTATAAACCTTTACTTCTGTCTAAAGTGAGGAACATTATGAATAACTTTCTCACTTAAAGGAGAAGTTCTTTTGATATGAGAGACTCCAAGAAAGACTCTGCTATGCCACAAAATTTGGAAATACAAATATCAACTATGGCATGGGCTCTGATATTGAAAAAGAAAATAGAAAGGAGTGAAGTGAAAAATATTGATAGATCCTTTACCCTAGCTCTGAAATGACTTTTAGACATCAAATGTCACTCAAAGCATTAGCAAGGAAAGAAGAAACTTATTCTGAAAAAAATGAGCCCTAGAGTGTCTCTAAAATATGCCATATTTCTAAAAGTTAATTATTCACCAGGTGAAAATATTATATACCAAAGAATGGCTCTAAATTGGATTTTTAAATAGCTGCAATATCGATTTATATCAGTTCTAAAGGTCAAATGATTCCCTATGATCTTTATAGAAGAGTAACTTTTATATTTTGAAATTGTACCTTATACAGCCAGAGAAACCAGCATACACATACATATGCTCCTGTGACCTCTGCATTTGAATATTTTTAAAAAAGAGAGAATTTTTCAGACTACTAGGAAAAGAACAATGATTTAGACTCTGATTTCACATGTGGAAATATTCTGTAGTAGTGTACAGACATGTTAGAAAGACTTTTATTTACAATATTTGATGTAAGGATATTTGAAAAGTTCTCTTGTTCCTAAATGTCTTGCCCATTGATACCACTGGACTGAATTTCCTCCCACAAGACACTCATAGGATCATTTCTTGAGAGCTATTCAGGAACATAGAGATCATCTAGTTCAACCTTCTAATTTTGCAGATGAGGAAACTGAGACCCAGAAAAATAAAGTGACACTCAAAATCATGCAATATTTTTCTTTGGTTCAAATCTTTCTCTGCAGAAAGTTACTGTTAAAATGAAAACATATTATTCAAGAAAGATAATGTCTTACCCTTTCAACATCCAACATCACAAAGCAGGTTACAATGAATCCCCTGGGGATGATCATAGCTGATCCTTGCTTAAGGAATTTCAATGGTTTTGGTCCTTGTAGGACTACTACTTGGTATTTAAAGCTTTTCACATTTGAGTCTCAACATATATTTCCAGAGATATATTCCATTTCTTTAAAATGGAACACTCTTTGCACTCCCACCAAGCAATCGTGCTGTTAACCCAGCATATTTGATCTTCTGATTTTAAGCCTTTTTCTCAGGCTGCCCCTGAATTGAATGATTCTTTTTCCCTTTTGAAACCCTCTTTCTTTTCAGGGTTTAAATCAGGTACCTCCTCTTTCATGAGATCTTTTTTCATTCTCCAATTTGTGAGTTGATTTATTAAAATTACTTTGTCTTTATTTTTATATGATTTTTATTTAAGTATTTGTGTATACTTCTCTCCAATGAAGAACATAAGCTTCATGAAGTTAAGACTATTTCATTTTTCCTTTGCTATGTCCAGTGCTCTTAGTGGGCACAATGATTATTCCTTGAATGAATGAATATCAATTTAATATAACAATGTAAGTTTATATTCAAATTTGCAGTAATAGAACTTATTTACAATATTTTACAGTTATTTCTGTTATTTTAAAATTATTTTTTTCCAATTACATTTGAAAAATGTATACTATATATATATATATTTAAATATACATTTTTTATGAAAAATGTTAGGAGAGAACCAAAAGGAAAAACCATGAGAGAAAAAAAAATACAGAATTACAAAAGAAAAAAAAGTGAACATAGTATGTGTTGATTTGCATTGTCTCAATAGTTCTTTCTCAGGATGCAGTTGGCATTTTCTATCCAGAATTTATTGGGATTGCCTTGGATCATTGACCTGTTCAGAAGAACTAAGTCTTTCATAGGTGATCATCTCACAGTCTTGCTATTAAAGTGTACAATGTACTAGTGATTCAGCTTGTTTTGGGTCAGCTTGCTTTGCTCAGCATCAATTCATGTGAATCTTTTCAGGCCTTTCTAAAATCTGCTTATTCATCATTTTTTATAGATCAATAATATTCCACTACTTTCAAATGTCATAGCTTATTAAGCCATTACCCAATTGATGAGTATTTACTATTTTCTAATTCTTTGCCACCACAAAAGTGTTCTACAATCATTTTTACACATATGGATCCTTTTCCCTCCTTTATTATTTCCTTGGATTATAGATTGAGTAAAGGAACTGCAGAGTCAAAGGGAATGCACAATTTTATAACCTTTTGGGCATTGTTCCAAATTGCTCTCCAGAATGGTTGGATCATTTCACAACTCTACCCAACAATACATCAGTTCCCCATTTTTCCCATATGCCCTCCAACATTTAGCATTATTTTTCCTGTCATCTAAGCCAATCTGACAGGTGTGAAGTAGAAACTCAAAATTGTTTTAATTTGCATTTCCCTAATCAATAGTGATTTAGAAAATTTTTTCTGATGATTATAGATGGTTTTAATTTCACCACCTGAAAATTGTCTTTATATCTATTTACCATGTATTGATTGAAGAATGGCTTGTATTCTTATAAATTTGACACAGTACTGGCTATATTTTTTCCCTCTAGGTTTGTGCTTTCCTTTTAATCTTGTTTGTGTTGAGTTTGTTGGTGCAAAACTTAAAAATTTAATATAATAAAATTACCCATTTTGCATTTCATGCTGTTCTCTCTTGTTTGATCGTAAATACTTCTCTTCTTCATAGATCTTACAGGTAAACTATTTCTTGCTCTCCTAATTTATATATGGTATCACCCTTTACACACGAATCATGTAACCTTATTTTGATATGAGGTGTGAAATATAGATCTATGCCAAGTTTCTCATATTATTTTCCAGTTTTCTTAGAAATTTTTGTGAAATACTGAGTTCTTA
>JAJPUD010022631.1:0-21106 GCA_023553655.1 Myrmecobius fasciatus | reverse complement strand
GCTTATTTTATTGTTGATTTGAGAGAAGATCGGAGGAGAGGCAGAAAGTCACCTTTTCACTCCGCCATCTTGGCTCCGCCCCCGCCGGCTAGACAAGTTCTTAATGAATACTGGTCTGAATATGGAAGGCTAACCCTCAACCTTAACCTCATAAGGTGTTAATGGTATTTTACAATAGAAGTACAAAAGAAGTATAGAGGAAATACAACCTTAGGATCATAATTTGGCTTTCTGACTGTATACAGAAACTAAGGAGTTAAGATGATTTTGTTTATATTAAGTACAAAAAGCCTACTTGAGAACAAAAGACCCATTTAATTTCAAGATAATCCTATCAGTGATCCTCTCTATTTGCCTCAGGGCAAAGCCCAGGAAGTAAAATTCACTCTTCTCTGTGACACTCCCAGCCACCAAGGATCTCATTCAGCTCCCATTTACATCACCAGAAAAACAGTAATGATTAATGGAATGAATTGTTCTACCATTCTTTTATCCTTGGCCATAAAATTCTATACATGTATTACCATATCTCTGTGTTTTCTGTATTTGCCAATCTTCCTATTAATGAAGTTTATGTATTTGTGGGTAAACATATTCACATTATAAGGAGATGTTCTAAATTTGCTACCAAAAAAAGCAAATCAAACCAAACATACAAAAAAAAAATCTCTTATTTTGCTATGAACCAATTGTGTCATTTGGGCAACAAATCAAAATACATCAATACAGGCTGAAAGACTATGTTTGGTTTGGTTTTGAGTGAATGTGGATGTGGAAGCATAGAGTGCCTAGAACTGGAACCCTATGGAGGAGAAGGAAGAGGAGGAAAGCTGACATTTATACATTCCAGTCATGTGCTAAGTGTTTTACAAATTTTATCTTATTTAATCTTTATAACAACTCTGGAAATAATTGCCAATATTACTTTTATTTTATATTTGAGGAAACTGAGACAAAAATAGATAAAGTGATTTGTCTGTTACTATAATCATAAGAGAGCAAGCTTATAAGAATGGATTTGAACTCAGGTTTTCCTTACTCTTTGTCCATTATATTACCCACTTAACTAACTAGTTGCCAACAGTGTAATGGGATGAATTCCTTAGGGGTTACACCATATTCAGTCAATGCCTTCCTATTTACTCCTTCTTATTCTTCCTCTATCTTTTCTTTAAAACTCTTATCCAGAAAGTATACATATAATGGCACTGTAGTCAACCAGATCAGTTTGGCTTTCTGTGAATTGTAAATTTTCTATCTTGCATAAAAATGTATTCAGAAACATTGCACAGACTTATGATATTAGAATCTGATCTACTTTATCCTGTAGTGGCAGGGGCATTAGTGTTCTATGACAGGAGGTTAGACTTTGATGAATCAATAGAACTGCTACTTTCGCAGCTTGTTCCTAAATCTTTGCAGATACTTTCTACTTCCCACAGTGGAGGGATATTCTCTCTGTGACACCTGCTTCTCTAAAGTCAGATTCTATCTGTCAAATTATGTTTCTCACCCTACTCCCATTTCACCCACCTAAGTTAGAATGGATCTTTCCACTTTCTACACAAGGAAATCCATGTTGCAAAGGATATAGTACAGGAATTTAAAATATGATCTATCTGATACAGTCTACTTTGAAAAGGCATATTCAAATTATGCAACCCCATGCAAATTAAATGTATGAAATTTTCTTTTTCCACCCTTTGATTTGAAAGAGAGTAGTATTCATACATCTTTTGTAGAGATATCACAACAGCACAGAACAAAGAGTAATCCTGGCTTACACTCCTAACTTTCACCCTAAAGTCCAGCACTACTACCAATCTAATTTGGACTTTTGATTAATGGAATATACAAAATTTTTAATTGAGAGCTATACAAAGTAAGAATATTAGATATTTAGAGTTGTATGTATGAATCAGGACCAATTAGATTCAAGGACCTGTTTAATACGTAGAAAACAGGTGGAATCATACATCTCTCTTACCTAGTCTATCCTGTGTTATTTGTAAAATACTCTATTACTTTGCTTATGGGAATGAACTCAATTTTAGATGCTGGATGACCCCATGGGATTACCAGAATTACATTTATTTTACACAATGAGATTTGTGCATAAGAGAAGCTATCTGTGTATAATTAGAACAGCTCTTTAAACACAATGCCAACCTCTGCTTCCTGGGTTACCAGAATTTGATGAGCAGCCCTGAAGAAATGTAACCTCTTTTATGTAAAATTCTCTAGACTTTTATTCTCCAGGCCTTAACAAGGATATTACAAACACAAAGCAGGCACATGGTCACTGGCTCAGCTCTTTCTACAGATATAGCATTGTTAGAGGTATATAAGGGTTGGAGGTCCTTGCTATCTCTTGCTTCAGGATTCAGCTGCTCTCATTACCTCCCTCTAATGTAAAGGATTGCTGATGTGGTAGACTGTTTGGAACTTTGTAAGAGTGGAATAACAAGAAAAGTTTGGACTGACTTTTAGGAAATCTTTCAAACTAGCAGTTCTACTTGAGAGTTATAAGAGAGGGTTACCAGAGTTTGTCACATTTTTATTTCAAATGAATGATATATAACACAAGAAAAGAACAACATACAAAGACATCTGATTTTCATGAGGACTGAGAACTAAAATCAAACAAACAAAAACAAAAAACAACTTACTTTGTAGTATTTCCTAATCTAGTTTTCATCAGAAGATGTCGAATGACTGAATTCAGTTCATTAAAACTTTTTTTAACTAGTCCCCACATTAGAATGAGGAATTTTCTTTTCATTCTTCTTTTCATTCTTCTCTGCTCCCTTCCTCCTCTTTTTCCTTTCTTCTTTGTTCCATGAGTGCTTTTAATCTTCAAGGTGATTTTCTAAATAACATAAGGGACACAATAAATAACCTATGGCTTCTGCCCTTGGGAATTTGTCATGTCTAGGAGGGCATATGTGACATATATAAACTATTAAAGACTAAATGTAGTCAATAAAATAAGAGAGGGATAAAGTGACATAGAAAGGAGCACATTTGAGCTCTATCCTGAAAACTAGTATGTAGACTGGCAGAACTAGTGGATAGAGTAGGCAGATTATTCCATGATGGGGAAATAATATGAGCAAATTCACATTTGGAGAATAGAAAATAATTGAATTCATTTGAAGTATAGAAAATATTGAAGGCATCAGTGAAAGATATTTGGAAAGGCAGGCTTCAATCAGATGGTACAGAGTCTTGAAAAATTTGATATCATTCTATAAATGGTGAGGAGACACTGAGAGTCTGGGGCATAGATATATGATCAGAAATGTATATTAAGAAAATGAATCTGGGAACAATGCTTAGGATGGATTGTAGTGGAGGTTAATGTTGGAATTATTTCTATTTCTTTATATTTTCTAGATATGAAATGTTAAGAGGAATTTAATTTTGACAATGCAGATGTGAGCTGTGCTGATGACATGACTTTTAAAATGAAAAGTATTGTATTTTAGCTTATTTTTTCTTTTTTTTATATATGAAAGGGAAGGAAGATCACCTCCAAAAAGTGGATTTGTGAGATTATGATTGAGGGTTTTAAGTGACTCACTATATTAAAGTTTCTTTATGATACAAGGTGCCATATAATCATTTGCAAAATGTACTAAAATGCTTTCAGAAATTTTTTATCCTGTTGGACAAGAATGTGATCTGTTAATGTACTAATCAGGGAATTTTGAAATGTTCCAGATATTAGCCTTAATCTAAAGCTATAATTTAATCTTTTCTGAATGTTATAGCAGTCTAACCATCACAAACCAGACATACGGGTCTACCTGTTGCCCAAAGCAAAAGAGATATAATAGATATAATAGGCTGGCTGTGGGCACTTAGAGGAGGGTGAGGTGTTTTTGTTTCATATTACAAGTTAGGAGGAAGAACTAAAAGAGAACCTAGTTTCAGAGGCACCATATCCCCAACCACTCCAGAATTGAGAAGGCCTTATTTTTTTTTAAATTAATGAGCATGCAAAGGAGAAAGAACCCAACCATAGAAAATTACTATGGGAATAGGAAAGACTAGGTTTCAACTTTAGAGAAGGATACAGAATTATAAAAAGTCTCTCCCATCCCTAATAGTAATAGTCATTAGTCACTAGCCACTCCCCCAAAAAATAATAGAACTCAAAAAAGATTTTAAAACTCAAATGACAGTGATTGAGGAAAAAAAAAATAAGAACAATCCAAAAAAAAGAAGATTCTGAAAAGAAAGTCAGCCAAGTAGAAATACTTTTCAGAATATTTAGAAAGAAAATGACTCATTGAAAGAAGCTAGTAAAGTTATGACATCAAGAATGTGTGTGTGTGTATGTGTGTGTGTGTATAGAATAATAATAATAAAAAAAACTGAGATACTTCTTAAGAAAAATAATAGATTTGAAGGCAGCTAGATGGCATAGTAGATAGAATACTGCTCCTGAAGTCAGAAGGATCTGAGTTCAAATCTGGGTACAGACACATTTACTAGTTTTGTGATCTTAGGCAAGTCACTTAACCCCTATTTCTTCACCAATAAATAAATAAACAAAATAACAGATTTGAAGAACAAATGAATAAGAGAAAACATAAATATAACATTTATCTAAAAGCTACAATCAGAAAAAGCGATTCCATTAAAAGACTGAGAGTCATGGAACATTATATATTGAAGAGCAAAAGATTATGGCCCAGTGAAAAGAATAAAGGATACTCAGTGAATTGACAAACTTCCAGGATTTTGTTGCAAAATGACGTATATTAAATAGAAAATTTGATGCATAAGTTCTAAGAAAAAAATATAAGATAAATATCAAAGACTAATTTCAAGACTCAATAAAGACAAATTGTTTATAATTTATACATGGAAATGTAAACTATATCTTTAAGATTATCATAAGCAATTGGGTAGTTCAAAAGAAAAACTGGGGTAGAACTATGATGTGATTCTAAAAAACAAAACAGTGTAGAGAAAGGTAAAAAGAGTAATTATGATATATAAATGAGGCATAAGAAGAAGAACTGATAGAAATTAGATGAGAGAGGAGGACTAGTTCTGGAATCTTACTCATATTGGGAATGGATTAAAGACAGAGCAATACAAATATTTATACATTTTATATATATGCATGCATATATACACACATATATGTGTTTGTGTGTGTGTATGGTATAAAAGTCTTCTAAATTTATTTAAAAATGAGAGGTAGGGAATAGGGTAAGGGGGATATAGAAGGGCATATAGATTAATGGGAATGGGATAAAGGGGGGGGAAGTAGGGATGAAGGATAAGAGAGGAATTCTTGGAAGGGGTAGGTTAAGTAATAATAAAATAAGGTAGAAATAAAGCAGAGACATCAGCAGGGATAGAAAATAAGTTACATACACAAAAAATTATAATGAAAAGAAGTAGAATTATTATTAATAGGAAAAAGTAGGGATAGTAATTGATTTCAAAGTAAAGCTAACTTGATCAAAAGAGATACAAAATAGCAAAACTATACAATATTTAAGCCATATTAATCAATATTATTTTAGATTATTTAAAATAATTATATAATATAAAGTTGGATTGTTTCTGTATTGTAGAAAATTAGTTGGTAGATTTAGAAAAATATGAAAAGGCTTAGAGTTATGAAAGATTATGTTATTCACCTTCAGAGAAACTGAGAACAAACAAGAGTAGTACAGACTCCTGAATGCATATGTATAAGTATGTGTATGATTATAGATACTTGTGTGTGTGTATGTGTGTATGTGCATAAATATATACTTGCTCAATTGTAGCCTTCTTAGGAAAAGTGGAAGGAGAAGGAAGAGTGGGGGAAAAAAGAATAAAGAAAAAAGTGCATAGCAGAAAACAAAAGAAAACCAAAAAGGAAGCAAAAAAAATGGACAATTCTAAATACTATGTGTAGTATTTATTATACAAGCTTTTTTTTCAAATGGAAATTGGTTGTCTCATATGTTTATATGAAATGGGAAACTGAGGACTTTTCAGAATATTAACCTTGGGTGGTTTAGGCTCTGATTACTTATTGAGCTCTGGAAGATTGTTATTCTAACAGAAATGTTTGGATTGCTCAACTGCTTCTCATGGAGATAAATCTGACCAATTATTTAATGGCTTGGAGATATCTGAGAGGTCTCCAACCTAGCCATCTCTATCTGATTGATTGAGGAATGGCTGAAACAGACCAGATTACATTGATTACTGTCTTAGTAGCTTAGAAATATTTAACCCCTCTTGCTTAATTGATTACTTATCTTTGAAGTAAAACAGACCCCTTTTCTTAATAACATACATAGCAAAGGTATTTGAAACATTTTGCTTAACTAAGACCCTGGTACCACAAAGGCCTACCTGCATACCAAGGACAAATAAAGAATATGGATCAAGTTGGCCAATGATTTTAAAGATTAACAGGAGGTGGGTGGATTAAGGGGGTTTCTGTAATCCTCAGCTTTATAACTCTGCTTCTTACTTCTGTAAAATTGGATTTCTCTGGTGCAGACTTTTTGGTAGAGGGACTGTACCACTTCTCACGAGAATCAAGATAAAGAAAGTTTCTAATTTTACATAGAGAAGCCTCTGAGCAGTCAATTTGAGTTAGTGTGTCTTGTGTCCCACACATATTGAATCCTTTTTTATGGTCTGGTGTGTGCATGCCATTTTTTTTCTGATTTTTTTTCTTTTCATACTTTCCCCTCCTTTTTAAACTTTTTATATTTGTTTTAAATAAATCTTTTTAAAAGAAACCATTTCCCAGTTGTTGATAACTCTTAATGAGTAAATGACAACCTCCTTACACCTAGAAAAATTAAAAGGCTTCTATTAAACATACAGTGGTTCTGTATCTTTCACCATGCAGGGGGAGCCATTGAAAATAAAGTTCTATACTAGGATTTGGGAAGGAAGTGGTGAGAAGTGAAAGTTTGTTGTAATTTCTCACATATGGCTCAACTGCTTGTGTTTTATTACATTTTTATCTAATCCAATGAAAAGACATTTGCAGTGAAGTTTTTATCAACAGAGTATACTGGGGAAAAAAGAGAAGGGAAATGTCTAATTAGACGAGAGATTAAATTGTTAATTGAATGAATCATATTCCTGGATAAGGACCCATGGGTGACATTGCAAAGTGTGATCAGGTGTATGTAATTGTTGAACAGTGGTATCCAAGGTTCTGATTGTTCATGAAAGTTGATATATGCATTGTTGCTCTATACCTGTCATACATAGTGTGAAAAGATACCCCATTAGAGTTTTCCAGCATCTAAGAGACACAATATGAGATAGCCTTTGCTTGGATCTGAACTTTTGGGTCATTCTCCCAAGTCAGAGAAAACACACACACACACACACACACAGAGCCCAAGTAAGGAAGAATGGTTTAATGATACACCATTGGGCAAAGACTTCCAGGGCATCAACTCTGCTATCATATTCCAAGTTCCACATTTATCCAGACTTGTGCTTGTAAATATTTAACAACTGGCTCTCTAAAAATGTACCCAGGACATACTTTTATGTTTAACTTGCATTATTAAAATTTTATTTCTCACTTTCTAACATCTAGAAAGTTAACAAAATAATAAATGAAACCCCAATTTTTAGCATTTGTGAATTTTTTAAAAAAGATTTATTAACTTGTTTGCTTTTAATACATATTGCTTTATGAATATGTTGGGAGAGAAAAATCAGAACAAACAGGAAAAACCATGGGAGAGAAAACAACAACAACAAAAATGAATTTAGCATGTGTTGATTTACATTTAATCTCCATATTTCCTTTTCTGGATACAGATGGCATTTTCTATCCAAAGGTTATTGGGATTGCCTTGGATCAATGCACTACTGAAAATAATTAAGTTTTTCATAGTTTATCATACCCCAATATTGATGTTATTGTGTTTCAGTTGTCTTGACTGAGAGTTCAAAGTATATGAGTCCTTTCATCTCACAGGCGAGATGAATCTCAGAGGTGGAGGACTCATAGAGTGTGAAAAGAGCTCCAGTTTATTATGCAGCAAAGCCTTGTTGATATATATTTTTGCAAGCATGATCAGCACGTGAACAGTAGGCAATCCCCAATCACCATTCAGAGAAGCAGCTTGTTGGCTTTGTGTATCCATGGTATCTGCCAATGGGAGGAGAGCTAATCCAGCCATCTAGCAATCTGATCACAGCATAGAGGCCCTATCAAGGCATCCCTGCTTACAAGCAATTACTCTATGACCCTCAGACTGAATCCTTTTCCATGGTCACAAATCACTGCTTCTTGCTCAACAAGGGTGTTTCTGCAACATGGCACCAAAGGTCAAGATGACCTCAATGCTCCCTCTCAGCAGGGTCCCATACCCTAGCATCATTGTGTATAATGTATTTCTTGTTCTGCTTATTTCACTCAACATCAGTTCATGTAAATCTTTCCAGGCCTTTCTAAAATCAACTTGTTCATTATTTTTTATATAACAATAAGATTTCATTACCTTCATATACCACAATTTATTCAGCCATTCCCCAATTGATGGGCATCTACCCATTTTCCAACTTTTTGCTGCCACAAAAAAGCTGCTACAAACATATTTGCATATATAGGTAGGTCCTTTTTCCTCCTTTAATATGTCCTTAGTATACAGACCCAGTAATGACACTGCTGAATCAAAGGGTATACACAGTTTGATAGCCCTTTGGGCATAGTTCCAAATTGCTCTCCAGAAGGGTTGGATCACTTCACACCTCCACCAACAATGTATTAGTGTCCCAATTTTCCCATATCCTCTCCAACATTTATCATTACTTTTTCCTGTCATTTTAGCCAATCTGAGAGGTGTGAAGTTATCATGTATGAATTTCTGAGGTATTAATGTGCACCCTGAAAAATTTAACAGTTGATTCTCATGAGTTTGTGTGGACAAGTCCTAGTTACATCTCTGGTCTGGAGCTCAGATATATAATGCAGCAAAGGAGTATCTCAATTTTGTAATCAGGTGCACAGGTCTGATCTAGAGTTTTATCTTATTTTCGACTAACTTCAGTCTCTAATCTTAAGGAAGAAAGAGATAGAGTTAAATTTTTATACACACAGCTGATGGAACTCAGACATATGAGGGTCTCCCAGGAGAGCAGCAAGAAAAGCAAGTTTAAACAAACAGGAAAAAAAGAAGAGTACTAGATCTTCTTAGCTCAATAATTAGATTATTCTGAGGAGTCATCTTTCACATCATTAAAGATCAGCTTGTTTGAAGACTATACATTATTACTGATTGTTATGCTGACCTTATTAAGCTCCTTTCCTAAATAAATATAGGTGTAACTGCCTTAGTTTATCTTCCACATATATTTCTAGTCAAGTCAATTTAATAAGAGTCTATTAAATACTTTTGACATGTCAGATATTATGCCCTGTACTGGGAATAGAGAGAAAGGCAGAAACACTTTCTGCCTTTGAGGAGTCAAATTATAAGGCTTTAGAGAATAAATAACTAAATACATATTAAATATATAGAGAGCAAATTGGAGATAATCTTAGAAGGAAGGAAAAACAATTATAGAGACCACAAAAAAGATCTTTGCATAAGGTTGGATGTTAGATCATCTTAGAAGGAAGCCAATAAAGTCAAGAATTGGAGAAAGAAACCATTACAAAAACGGTAGACAGTTTATGAAAATGAAAAAGTGGTATTTGGGTATCATATGTGAAGAATAGTAAGGAAGCTATTGTCACTGGATAATAAAGTACATGGAACAGAATGAAATATAACAGGACTTAAAATTTAAGAAGTTTCTAGGTTATGAAAGGCTTTAAAAACTAAGTAAAGAATTTCACACAATTATGGAAATAGAGAAAAAATGGAGATTGTTTAGTAAGAAGTGACTTGATAAGATCTTGGTGAGGTCTTATGGAAGACCAATTTGAGAGCTAAGTGAAGAATAGACAATCATAGGAAGATAATTTTCTTCCCAAAGACATTTCCATAACACTAATTTTGTCCTTTTCCTCTTGCAGCACTACAAACACAGCCTTATAGAAGTTATGTTAACCAATTCACAGGTGATAGTTATTGCACTTATTTGCCTTATTGATGATATTTAGACAAGAAATTCTTCAAGGTTTAGTATATTTCATGTGCACCAATAGATCTTTCACACAAAAAGCTCACTTAAATTTGGGTATTATATGGGTCAAAAATTCCTCAAAATTATAACTCATGAAGCTCCATCAAAAGTGTTTCTTGTATTATAGCATTTTGTTTAAAATTAAAAGACATTTAAAGAACATGCCAAAATAAATGACAAAAACATTTTAAATCTCCAGTGAGTTGCCCATTACTTAGTTTTGTTAAAGTAGAGCTATATTTTCAGGGAGGGGGTGTAATGCCCCAAGCTTCAAGGTGTTTTTGTATGCTCTTTTCAGAACTCCTTCTAAGAACCTGACCACAAGCACCCTTTTCTGCTCTGAAACTGTAAGGCGGTCCCTGCTTTACTGTGGATATAAGTTCCAGTGTGCTAAAACAACAGAGTCCTTCCTCAGTGCTGGAAAAGAGACTTCCTATAGGGTGGGACCTCTGGAAGCGGCTGCCACCAATACCCAATTCTGGTTTGCTGATTTCCCAAGGCTTTCTCATCCTACTGACATAGTTTTGCTGCTGTCCTTCCAAGTTGTCTTTGGTGTCTCTGGGCTGGGAAGTCTGGAAATCATCAGTACTGCCACGGATCCAGAAGCCCAAGGCCTGTTTCTATTTTGCTGATGCCTGTATAGGACTGAATGTTGTCCTCCCACACTGTGCCATAGACCTTTCCTGCTGATCTAAGTTTTCTTCAGCTGAAAAATTGTTCCACTCTGTCTTCTTGTGCATTCTGACACTCTAAAATTTGTTTAGAATCATTATTTAAAGGAATTTAGAGGATTTAGAGAGAGGTCATAGAGAGTCCCTGACTTTACTCTTCCATCTTGGCTCTACTCCATGTTATAGTTATTCAATAAATACTTTTAGAGTTACTCTTACTCTAGTAATAGTTATTTATTATTGTTCTTTACTGTATTCAAGTATATGTCAATTTTGCCCCAAAATGTCATAGGTCTTTCTATCTTACCAGTACTTAGAACAGTACTTACCACATAGCTTCTTAATAAATGTTTCATGATTGATTGATAAAAATGCAATGTTTTTTTTCACCCTCTCAGAATTGCCATTTCAGTAGCAGATAATTCACTATTAGGCAATGGTTCAAGCATTTATTACCCATTTGCTCACTTCAAGCACTCACTGTTTTCTTTTTTTCAACCATTAAATTACCCATTTTGCCCCAAGTTATGGGTAATTTTGTTTTATTCTCTATTTTTTCTAGTGGTTGGGTATAACTTTCTAACTATGAAGATATAGCCTTCATGGAAAATAGTGAAACACTTGTTCTTCTCCATAGTTTCTATCATGGTGCTAAGCAAATAACTTAATAAATATTTTGTGATGGATTATAAATTCCAGTGAAGAATATAAGCTTTGTCATTCTAATGAGGAATATTTCTTCTAGAAAATAGAAGTCTTTATCCTCAATGTTATGTCTAGGCACAAAATATACTGCATAGGCAGTTTGAATCTAAGGAAGACCTTGTGGTCTTGGCTCAGTCTTCTTTAGTTACTGCATCATGAAAATAAGATCACTGATAAAATGTCAGATGCAATCTACACAAGTCTGTTGAAAATGTTAAGATACCTTTTCTGTAAAATCTTCAGGAACAAATTCCATATTCACATACCTGATAGGTAAGAATTGGAGTTTGTTCATGGGTTCTTCATGAACTTCTTTTCCCCTTTCTGCTCTCCATGTCACTCCCCACCCATATTCAGATTCTTTGAAACCAAGATTAAGCTTTCCTGATTGAGTACTATGATTTTGTGAGAAATCCAGATGGACAAAAAAACAAACAAACAAACAAACAAAAACAGCATGAGAGAATCAGAGAGTTCTTTTATTTTTTAAGCTTCTGTTTAAATAGAGCATTTCCTTTTAAGAATAACTCCTATGATCTGAGCTCTGTGATCCAGAAGCAATAACATGTATAATTTGCATATAAAATCTTTTACACTGACACCTTAGATGTAAGGCAGAAATGCTTTTGTACAAAGGTATCAACCAGTTTTTATTTTTATTCACTCATCTGTGGAACAGACACCCACCTATCTGCCTCCCTTTGCTTCTTCCTTGTCCCCATCTGCCAGAGCCTTTAACCTGAATTTGAAACCATTTACTTTTTTCATGAACATAAGAAAGCAACACAACAAAGACTAGGAATAAATACAAAGTAACAAGAGGAGGCATAGAACAAAGCAGTCTCAAGTGTGATTGTATTTTTGACCTTCTCAGCAATAACCATTGATATTGTAAACAGTATTTCCCCTAAAGATTTGTGGGACTTTTGTGAGTGATTTACACAAACCAGACCCACAAAAATGAAGCTGTGCCCTAAAAAAAGATAGAAAAAGAAAATCTAGACAAAAACATGTAACACTTCTGCCAAACAGTCTCATAAATTATTATTCATAGAATACAATATCAAAGAGCAATTATGTTTTTAGTACTGCTAAAAAAAGTTGAAATAGTAGTTTGGAAATGCAAAAATGAATCCACATTTCTGGAAATGATCTCATATGTAAGATACCCACTACTGTTTTTCAAATTGTTCAGAAAGTACTTAGTGACAACGAGGAGGCTACAGTTACATCTTATAACCAAAAATGTACAAATTATATTAATAAAAAAACTGTTCATGTGCATTATCATTTGTACTCAAAGAAAATGGAGTCACTAGGTGGGGAGGGTTGGCAAATTCTTTGTCAAATCTATCACAAGTCAATTTCATGATTTCTGAAGCAAATTTCATTTTCTTTTCCATTCATGTCTTTCTTTTTCTTCTGTCCAGGGAAATTTATTTAAAGGAATATGTTAAACATAGGGGTCCTAGATTGTAGATTAAGGTATCATGTCAAAGGCAGTTGGTTTGAAAGTTAGAATAATTGGATTTAAATCTATAGCTCTATGACTGAATACATTTTGTTATCTGGACAAGCCACTCAATATCCCTGACACTCACTTTCCTTTTCTGTGAAATTAGGGCATTGGAATAGATGGTCTTCAACTTTTTTTATAACTTGCAATCTATGATCTCATGATTTCTAAAATTAATGAAGATAATGAAACTTTTAGAAGCTAATGAGGATTAGATATTTCATCTAATGAAACATGCCTACTTATATTTCTAAAAATGTTAGTAAGTATATCTTAATTTATTTCTTTTTGGTATTTAATCTATTGAAACTTATTAATGAAATTCTTTCTAGGTATTGGTGATACAAAAATAAGAACGAGAATACAGATCTTCAAGGAATTTGCATTTTCTTCAGGGAAACAATACCATATACAAAATAAAGTACAATATATTTACAGAAGAAATACAAAGTGATTTTAGAAAGGGTGACAACAGCAACTGAGGATCAAAAAGATCACAAGTATGAAGTAGTGCTTGAACTGAGCTTTGGAGAAAGTTAAGGATTCTAAGAGGAAGTAAAGATAAAGTGTGTTCCAGGCAAAGGGGTCAGCCCAAACAAAGGAAAGTGACAAAAGATGGAACTGCATGTGTAAAGGACAGCAATAAAAAAGTTGGTTGTAATGTAGAGTATGAAGGTTAGTTTGGAGATTCAAATTTTGCAGGTATTTTAATGCCAAATGATAGAATGCAAATTTTCTCTTAAAGCCAAAGAGGATCCTCTGCAGGCTTGAAAGCAGAGAAGTTATTTGGTTAAAATTGTGCTTTAAAAAAAATTGACAGTTGTGAACAAGATGGCCCAAAAAAGTGAAAAATTAAGGTAGAAAGACAAATTGAATGTATTTCTTTTTTAAATATTCATATCTATGTTTTAGGATCATTGTATCACTTTTCTTTTTACAGATGAAGAAACAAGGCCGAGTGAAGTGAAATGACTTTCTCAAGGTTACATAAAGGCAGCAACAAAGAAGGTATTGAGTTCTCAACTCCCAATCACCTTCTTCCCACTGGGCTCAGGTGCTCCAACTGCCTTTTGGACATTTAAAACTACATTCCTTATAAACTTCTTAAAATCAACAAATCCTTGACTGAATCCATTATCTTTCTTTTTAAATCCTTCCATTTTAAGACCTTACAGTTACTCTTGAGGGTACCAGAGTCCTTATAGTCACTCACACTAGAAACCTCAGTATCATTCTCAGACCTTTTATATAATTATTTGTTAAGTCCTACCATTTATACCTGTAGAGACTCTCTCAAAACTGTCCTTGATCTCTTTTCTTATTACCACCTTATTAACCCTCATCCCTTTACACCTGGAATATTACACTGGTTTTCCTGTTGCCTCAAGCCTCACAATACCTGTCCATTGAGTCTTCTGCTCAGCCATCAGAGTAATCTGCAGGTCTGACCATGATATCATGACCCTATTAAACAAATTCATATAGTTTCCTGTTGTCTTCAGGATAAAATATAAAATCTTTTGGCTTTTAAAGCCTTTCATATCCTGGCTTCTAGTGATCTTTCAATTTTTTTTTCATTTTCTTATTTTCTTCTCTAAGTACTGCATGACCCTTAATAGCTCCCAACCAGAGTTATAATAATGAAGAGGATTGGGAAATGTTCTCTGATGCAAAAATGACCCTCTACGAAGTTTTAGAGCAAGAAGAACAATAACTGATGAATTAAAAACCAGAGGGATTTCTTGGGAATTTTGAAGGAGATGCAGGTATAATTAAAGAGTCCTTTCATGAGATTACTGTTAATGAGACAGTTTGTTAACTTGGTAGATATGGTGACTTTTATTAAGTGATTCCCCAAAGGATTCTGAGTGTTGAAAACTGAAAGAATAATAAGTATCTCAAGAGCAAGTGAGATGTGTGCATCGTCTCACTCAAAGTAATCACTATAAAATGCATTTTTTTCTGTTTTGTTTTTGTTTTTTTGTTTTTGTTTTGCATAATATATAACTCCTCTTCCTCATTTGGTTAATGCCTAAATCCTTTCTCATTGTGTGGTTAAAACCTGATTTATGAACTCAAGGTCAATATTCACTGTAATCTGGACGGAGTTAGGTTAGAATACAAGGAATTAAATCGGCTAATCAAACAATTTTAAAGGAATCTAAAAGATTTATAGGCTCTCTAGTGATTACAATTTTTAAAATAACATTTTCATCCCCATATTGTGGAGATGGAACTCTTTGGATGTGAGGTTCATGAAATCAATTGAACTGTATGAATTTTGAGTAAATATGGGTCACCTCCTTCTGCACAACAATATAATATCAATTTAGAGATTTTTGAATCTATTAAAAAAAACTCATCAATGCTTAAGGTCCATCTGGGGATAATAGTGCCATGCCATAAAAAATGTCTATACATTCCTGATCTTCTACAATTATCAGGGGAAATTGAATGAATAAGAAAGTTAAAATAATTTTGGGAAAAATTATGTCAGAGAACACAGTAAAAATGGCTTCAGGTACTTTCCTTTCTGATTTTTTTTCAGCTTAGAAATCATAGTAGGCAGGCTTGTGGATTGTTATCTTTTGAAATTTTATTTGGTAGGCCACCTACTTTACTCAAAGGCTGGATCTTTAAAGAATGAGCTTGACCACAGAAGTCAAAAACCTAGCAAGACATGTTATCTTTCTACTTCTGTTTCATACTTTTGGGAGGAGCCAGCATGATGCAAATTCTGCCTTTGTAAGCAGTAATGCATCCATATGAATCAAGAGACTATTCAGAGATGTACTGCTTCAGGATGTGATGGGGGAAAAGCTAAAGTGGCCCAAAACCCATTTCCTCATGATATGTGTGCCAATCAGTATAATTTTGTCCTTATATGGAAGTTGTCTATTCCTACTTATTTAAATTTGTTCTGGTCATATTCCAACTGTTTGTTGTCTTGGTGTACTAATAAAATATCTTTGTCTTTCTTTTCCTGAATTTGCCTCACTGACCGGGAGAGATCAAAACCAAAATTTCTTTTTGTATCTCAAATCTATAAAAATTCACATAAGATATAAAAATGTCTAACATTGAATCATTTTTTCATTTCTGCCTCTTAGCTACCTTGAACCCATTCAAATCTCACCTAAAACCTTATTTTCTGCAAGAATCATTTCTAAATCCCCTTAATGTTAGTGCCTTACTTCTGAAAGTATTTCCAAATTAATCAGTATGTTTTATTTTACATAGTTATTTGTATATTATCTTCTCCATTAGATTGTAAGCTGTATTGTTTCTGCCAATTTTTTTTTCTTTTGCAATGTCAATGATTAGTTTAGTACAAGTTTTAGTACAGTGTTTGATAAGTGCTTGCTGACTACACAGGTAGGAGCAATTTTCATTTTGGAAATTCTCTCTGTTGACAAAGATTAACAGTTTATTCCTAAATTGTAGTAATTAAAAATTGCTGGGGCATTAAAAAATTAAGTGACCCATTATTGTTTTCTCAGCTAGTGTGTAGGGGAGAAGAAGTGGGAAATAAGCATTTATCAAGCCCTTATTATGTGCTAGGGATTGTGCTAAATGTTTTTGAAATATTATCTCATTTGATTCTCACAGAAACCCTGGAAAGCAGGTACAATTATTATTCCTATTTACTCAGGAAACAGAGGCAAAGAGATTAAGCGACTTGCCCAGAGTCTCACCTACTAAATGTTTGAGGCCAAATTTCAACTCAAGTCTTCTGGACTCCAGGCCCAGAGCCTGTACCACCAATTTGCTTCATGGAGAGGCAGTGCTGAACTTATGTCTCCCTGTGTCATCTGTCAACTATTTAGTTCCTGTGCTATCCTATTATTTTTTTTAAATGCTCTTTTTTCTTTTCCTTTTTCAAAAAAATATTGTTGCAAATTATAATAGCAACAATAATGCTAATTAATAATTTATTGTTATCTTTTTATATTATTTTCATTTCAGAGTGTAAATGTCACATCCCTCCCAAAGTAGCTTTCTCTATAATGAAGAATAGTTATGCAAATCAAGCCAGCAAATTGTTCATGCTCAACAAAATATGCCTCATTAGCCACCTGCAGTTATATTTCTGCCAAGAAAAGGGAAACATGTCATTGTTAGCATTCTGAAATTAAAACTGGTCACTACATTGGTCAGATGGTTTCTTTTATATTAGTGAGTCTATATAGTACAAATCAATCAGGACCACCTTCCTTCACTATATATCTATTTACAAGAATTGTCTCAAATGCATATGAATTTTTCATATTTTATATTTATTAAGGCACAATACTAAATTAATTCATAAATAATTAATTAACTTTTCCTCCAACTTTTGTCACCACAAAAAAATGCTGCTATAAATATTTTTGTATATATTGGCTGTATCTTCCTGTCATTAAACACCTACATATGCATAACTAGTTGTGGTATCATTGGGTCAAAGAATATGTACAAGATTGCTTGGAGATTTCTATCATTCATTTTAATTTTTTTTTAAGGAAATTGGGATTAAGTGATTTGCCCAGGAAAATACAGCTAGTAAGTTTTAACTGCCTAAATCTGTATTTGAACACAAGTCCTCCCATGCCATCTGGCTGCCCCTCTAGCATTCATTTTAAGTTGTTTGTAGTACTAGTCTAACCAACTCAGTTTGCATATTTTTAATAATTCATAAAATGTAAATTATTTTTTTGAACTTTTTATCATTTGTATCATGGTTGATATGAAACTTTAACATTATTTAAATATAAAGCTTTATTGTTTGTCACTTGAAACATTCTTTGATGTAATAGTTGATATTTTGCATTTTTTAAACTAAAGAAACAGATTCTTTATGACAGTTGATTCTTGTTTTTAAGAGACTTGATATCTTGCTGATCAATTTTTTTTTGGCTCTGGTTTCCATAGATTTGTATCAATTCTCTGTTTTCTTCTATATCAAAATTTTATCAAATATATTTAAAATATTTTTTCTCTAATGTATAGATTCACTTATTCTAATTATCTAGATTTAGTTTATACTAAAATGTAATTTTATGTAAACAAAATTCTCTTTTGTCTTTTATGTTTATTCATATCTTCCTCTTTGTTAATAATTCTCTCATTTTCACTCTATCCATAGTTATGCAAATTTCTTCCTTCCATTCTCTGTTAAAAAAATGATTTGTCCCTTCATTTTCAAGTAACATATGTATTTCAGGCTTATTGTGGTATATAATATACGATTTTGAGCTGAAATTATTTTATGTCAAGTTGTTCTTGTTGAATATGTAGTCTTTTCTTTCGTAGTTTGTTTTCTCACAATGAGCAAATACTAGTATTTGCTAGTATTCTATATTTGATTGCTTCTGTATCTCACTTTTATAATCTGTTTCAATGATCAGTTTTTTAACCAGCATCAAAGAGTTTTTTGAAAACTGCTTTATAAGTCATTCTGTGATTTTCCAAGGCTTCACTTTTCAGCCTCTCCCCATTATTTCCAAAGAAATATTTATTTTTAAATTCTTTTTTTAATTAAAGTTTTTATTTGCAAAACATATGTATGGGTAATTCTTTAATATTGACCCTTACAAAGCTTTCTGTTACAAATTTTCCCCCCTACTCCCCTCCCCTCCCCTAGATGGCAGGAAAACCACTACAAGTGAATTATGTTAAAGTACTTGACACACCAAATATATGTATACATATTTCCACACTTATCATTGTTATGCAAGAAAAATCATATCTACAAGAAAAAAATCAGAGAAAGGAAAAGCAATGTAAGCAAACATCAATCAAGAGTATGAGAATGTTATGTTGTGGTCCACATTTCACATCCCTCTCTCTGGATGTATATGGCTTTCTTCAGTGAACAATTGGAAGTGGTTTGAAACATTCCATTGTTGAAGAGAGCCATGGCCATCAGAATTGATCATCATATAGTATTGTTGTTGCTCTGTATGATGATCTCCTGGTTCTGCTCATTTCACTCAGCATCAGTTCATGCAAGTCTCTCCAGGCCTCTCTGAAATCATCCTGCTGGTTGTTTCTTACAGAACAATAATATTCCATAATATTCATATATCATAATTTATTCAGCCATTCTCCAATTGAAGGGCATCTATTCAGTTTCCAGTTTCTAGCCACTACAAAAAGGGCTGCCAAAAACATTCTTGCAGATGTGGGTCCCTTTCCTTCCTTTATGATTACTTTGGGATATAAGCCCAATAGAAATGCTTATGGGTGAAAGGGTACGCACAGTTTGATAACTTTTTCAGTGTAGTTCCAAATTACTCTCCAGAATGGCTGTATCAGTTCACAGCTCCACCAACAATGTATGAGTGTCCCAGCCTTCTCACATCCCCTCCAACATTCATCATTAACTTTTCCTGTCATTTTAGCCAATCTGACAGGTGTGTAGTGGTACCTCAGGGTTGTCTTGATTTGCATTTCTCTGATCAATAGTGATTTGGAGCACCTTTTCATATGACTACATATAGTTTTAATTTCATCCTCTGAAAATTGTCTGTTCATATCCTTTGACCATTTATCGATTGGAAAATGGCTTGAATTTTTATAAATATGAGACAATTCCCTATATATTTTAGAGATGAGACCTTTTTCAGAACCCTTAAATGTAAAGATGATTTCCCAATTGACTGCTTCCCTCCTAATCTTGACTGCATTGGTTTTGTTTGTAAAAAACTTTTTAACTTAATATACTCAAAGTTATCTATCTGGTTTTCAAAGAGTTCTTCTTTGGACATAAATTTCTTCCATCTCCATAGGTCTGAGAGGTAAACTATATTACGTTCCTCTAATTTACTTGTAGTATCACTCTTTATATCCAGATCATGAACCCATTTAGATCTTAACTTGGTATGTGGTGTTAGATGTCAGTCAAGCCCTAATTTCTTCCACACTAGTTTCCAATTTTCCCAGCAATTTTTGCCAAATAGTGAGTACTTATCCCAGAAGCTGGGGTCTTTGGGTATAGCAAAGATTAAATTGCTATAGTTATTGCCTAGTTTGTCTTGTGATTCTATCCTATTCCACTGATTGACTACTCTATTTTTAGCCAGTACCAAATGCTTTTCTGACCATTGCTTTATAATATAGTTTTAGATCTGGTACAGCAAGGCCACCTTCATCTCTCTTTTTTTTGTTAATTCTCTTGAAACTCTTGACCTTTTGTTCTTCCAAATGAATTTTGCTACTATTTTTTAGAGATCTGTAAGATAATTTCTTGGGAGTTTGATTGGCATTTATTCCCATTTACTCACATTTATTTCTGCCCATTTATTCCTATACTCTCCAGTGTTTTTAATAGGATTGGGTGTTGCATTTTATCCAAGGCTTTTACTGCATATATTGAGATAATCATATGGTTTTTGTTAATTTGGTTATTAATATAATTGATTATGCTAATAGTTTTCCTAATATTGAACCAGCCTTGCATTCCTGGCATAAATCCTACTTGGTCATGGTATATTATCCTGGGGATAACTTTCTGTAATCTCGTTGCTAAAATCTTACTTAAAATTATTGCATCAATATTCATTAGGGAGGGGTGGAGCCAAGATGGCGATCTGCAGACAGCTTTCTCTGTGAACTCCTTGGGACCTTCCCTCAGACCCAGACAAAGTGAGCCTTCGAACTGGTTTTTGAGTGAGGGCTCCGCCAAACATTTGGACTACAAGGAACTTCTATCAAAAATCTACCTTGAAAGAACTCCGGAGAAGGTTAGCCTCAGGGGAAATCGGCCACTGGTCACACTCAGACTCCAGCCAGGGCAGAAGTCAGGGCTGTGATAGAGGGGCGGATTTTAGGAACCCAGGAAGCCCCTGGGAGACGCCTGGGCCACTTTGCTCTGCTTGCGGGCAGGTGCTTTGGCAGATCTGCCTTTGGTAAAGGGTGGATCGAGAGCAGCTGAAAACGTGGTCCTAGCTCAGATCTAGCCCAACCAGCCACAGACCAGAAGTCAACTCGGCAAACTGCCCCAGGGCAAATACAAATTGTTGCAGTTTTCTCTGCTTTTGACCAATATCGCAACATTAAATCATGAGCAAGAAGCAGAAGAGAGCTCTCACCATAGAAAGCT
>JAJPUD010022630.1:0-21106 GCA_023553655.1 Myrmecobius fasciatus | reverse complement strand
GAGGCCAATCTGATGAGAGTAAGATTTACACAATGCTCATCTCCCTCTTTTCTTTCCCTCGATTATATTAGGTTTTCTTTGCCTCTTCATGACATTTTACCTTATTTTTACCTCCTTTTTTTAACCTTATTTTACCACATTTTCCCTCTTCTGTTTCCAACTCTGGTTTTCTTTTTCTTATTATCAAAGTAATATCAAATTATACCCCCCATCTTTAAGTATCCCCATAGTAGAAATAAAGTTCTCAAGAGTCATTTCCTTTTTAACTTTTTATGCTTCTCTTGAGTTCTGTGTTTGGAGGTTGAATTTTTTGTTCAGATCTGGTTTTTTCATTAGAAATAGGTGAAATTCACCTATATCATTAAATGACCATCTTCTTCCCTGCAGGATAATACTCATTCTAGCTGTATAGGTTATTGTTGGCTCTAATCCAAGTTCCTTTGCCTTTCAGAATATCTGGTTGCAGGCCCTTCAGTCCTTCAATGTGAAGGCTGATAAATTGTGTGTGATTCTAATTATATATCCTCAGTATTTGAATTGTTTCTTTCTAGCTACTAGCAAAATCTTTTCCTTGGTGCGATAGTCCTGACATTTAGCCATGATATTCCCTGGAGTTTTAATTTTGGGGTCTCTTTCAGGAGGTGATCGGTGAATTCTTTCAATGGTGATTTTGCCTTCTGATTCTACAACCTCAGAGCAGTTTTCTTTCCGGATTTCCTGGAAGATAGTGTTTAGATTCTTTTTTTTTTTCATCATGGCTTTCAGGAAGTCCAATAATCCTTAGATTGTCTCTCCTAGATCTATTTTCCAAGTCAATTGTTTTTCCTAGGAGATATTTCATATTTTCTTCTATTTTTCATTTTTTTTTTGTTTTTGTTTGACTGATTCTTGAAGTCTGAAGTCATTTACTTGCATTTGTTCAATTCTTATTTTTAAAGTGTTGTTTCCTTCAGTTACCCTTTTTAGCTCCTTTTGTAACTGGCCAATTTGTTCATTGCACTCTTTTTCCACTTCACTAATTTTATTTTTCAGTGCATTATTGTCTATTTCCTATTCACCAATTTTGTTTTTCAATAAATTGGTGTCTTTTTCATATCTCTTTTGCAGGGCATTATATCCTTCTTGCACTGATCCAGTTTATTCTCCCATTTACCCTCCAGCTCTCTTTTGAGATTCTTTATGCAATCTTCCAGAAAGGCCTCTTGAAAAGGGGAGCTGTGATGGTCCTTGATGGCTTCCTCTGGGATTGTTTTGTCTACAGGAACCTCAGGATCTGGCGTCTGCCCTTCTTTCTTTTGATAGAAGCTGTCTATGGTGAGAGCTCTCTTCTGCTTCTTCATTTTTTTAAAAAGTGTGGGGGTCTGTTTAAGTCTAGAGAAGCAGCGGCTGCTGCGGTAGTTTGCCCTGGGGAAATTCCGTTAATTAACTTAAGATTCTTGGCCAGTGGGGCTAGGACTTTGCCTGATGGCAAGACAATTTATGACAAGTGATTATTAAATTTTCTGTTAAAATTTTTATTTAGTGGAAATTAACTAATGCTATCAATTAGGCTTTTATTTATTGTCCTAATTTATTTATTATCATAATTTTATTATTATTTTCATTTAGTGTTTTGTTTAATAAAGAAACTTTAGAAATTTATTGGAAAATACTAATCATTAGATTAAACTTAAAAGTGTACCAAATACATTTATTTTATTTTATTTTAATTTTATGTTCTTTTTCCAATTACATGTAAATATAGTTTTAAGCATTTGTTTTTATAAGATTTTGAGGTTTTTTTTTTCTCCCTCCCTCCCTTACTTCCTTCCTCCTCAAGATAGCAAGCAATCTGATGCAACTTATATCGTATATTTTTTTTAACTGAGAGGAGTTGTTTAATATTCACCAGCATACTCCTTTTTTTAAGAGAAGTATTTTAAAAACACTAAAGATAACAAACATAGCAATGAAAAGTCAAATTGCATACTCAGTGGTACATTTCCATAATTTTCCAACTCCATAATAAAGTAGAAGAAGACATCTTCTAATATTTCTTATTTAGGACTAAGATTGGTAACTATATATATATATTTTTTTAATTTTTAAAACTTCACTAGCATACTCTTACTGTCACCTCTTTGAAACTCAATTTCTTCCCTCTAAAAAATAAGAAAATTGGACCAGCCTATCTCTTAAGTTATTGTCAAGGTCCAAATGTCTTCTATATGAATAATCTTTTTTTTTCCTGATCAACTCATTTTGCTAGTATCCTTTCTACTCAAACTATCTTCTATTGATTTTTCATGTGTTCTTAATTTACTTATATATGTATGTGTTGTACCCCCTTACTACATGGGCTTTTTCAAGACAGGAAATGTTTTCATTATTTCCTTTCTTTCCCTGGTGTTTAATGGCACAAAGCCTAGCAGGTACATACAGCACTGATGCTTAATGATTGATCAAATAATCAGATCTTCTCTTGTGATAGTAAAAATGAAACTTGAGGGCAACTTGCATTTTTACCCATTTTCAAATCCCCATCAAGCTAACTCAATGTTCACAAGGAAACAGATATGGGACAAGTGGAGAATCTAAATTCATGAGGCAGTGCTGTAACTATTCCTAAATAAGGGTTTCAGTAGATCACTTGATGATGATTCCAGCCCTTGCCTGAGAAAGGGGGAGAATTAAGAAATATTTTATGTGAAAACTACCCTCTTTAGCTTTCAGGAGCACTATTGCCAGTCTGATTACAGAGAAGTCTGCCTAACACTCATATCTAAGTATGTGCATTTGTAAAAAGCAACTGATGGCACTTTTCTTTGCATGCAGCCTTTAATGTGACAGAAAATGTGAGGAAAACATACATTGGAAATGTGTATTTTTGGTTATAAGGTTCCTTTTGAAGGTCAATGGGTTATTTCTCTTCTAAAGGTTAATGTAATTTTAAAACATAAATGTTTGTGCCTGCCAAGTACAGAGATAGAATAGTTCATTATTCAAATATCTAGCAATGCAGTGCACATGGAAATGAAATTCTTCCCCATAAAAGGATTCTCAGTTCTTTTTTTTTTTTTTTCCGAGTGAACAGCACACACTCAGAAGTAGAGAGTAGTTCTGGAATATGGCCTCAGGGTGTTTTTTTGTTTTGTTTTGGGTTTGTTTTTTTTTATTATTTTTTGGTAGCTTTATCTTTTCCCTTCAGGCTGAGACATTTCCACCCTCATGTGTAAAGCATAAAGAAAACACTAGCCTGTGAATTGACTTCATAGGCAGACCACAGATCTCTGTTAAAAAGCAGAGAAAGAAAACCTAGCCCCTGGTCAATACAAGAGGGGAAGGTAATTACCCAGTACTTGAGGGAACATTAGCTTTTAAAAAAACAAAACTTGGGAGCAGGAATTCCTCTAGTTTGTGTAATCCTTTCTGTCTTCCTTTCATCCAAATGATTGGACTAATCTACCTGGATATAGAAGAAGTCAAGGAGGAAAAAGCTAATGACCAACTACACCATCATTTGTTAAATACATAAGAGACTTAGTTTATAAAATCAAGGAGCTTTATAGTACAAATATTCAAAAAATATTTTTGGTGACTTGTAAAGGTCAGCAAAACATTTTTTTTCTCCTCATCTCTACTTTCTATTTTTTATTGTATTTGTTTACATGAGCTCAATATCTTTTTCAGGATTTTCAAGTATATACAAAGAAATACTATATGGAGGAGACTTGAAATACATAAATCTTTTACCTCTCATTTCACTCAGTCATTACACAAACATTTATAAAAGCATTATTTGTAAGCACCTGACAATCAGAAAGACTATACAAAATGAAATGTTCATAAATGTAATAAGTTCAGAAATTAGTAGTCTATCCATCACTGAAGAATCACAAGGATTAAATGATGTGCCCAAGATCACACATTTAAGTAAGTGATTAGGATTAAAAATTAAATCCTCCACCTTCATTCTTTCTAATAAATGTTTGAAGAGTCACACATAAATACTGAATGCTCTTTTTTTTATCTTGTTTCTAGCTCTTACTTAACTCTTCCCCCCCAAAAAATATTGCCCTGTTATTATACACTCACACAAGTATGTAGATATGCATGCATATGTGTATAGATATTTGTTTATACATACCCATGTATTATGTACAGGTAAACTTATTTATTTAATTTTTCTTCTTATTGAATGTAAGCTCCTTAAAGACAAAAAATGCATCATATTTCATGTTTATTGTTTGTTCATTACCTAGAAAATGTCTATGTGCTAGCTCACAGGTTTATATTTATTAAGGAAATGGTTGATTTATGGACATTGCATCTCCACTGATGGCAAGATTCTTTTTTTTTTTTTTTTTACCATTTTTTAGGTTACTGTTACCTAGCTTTTGGAGATACATCAGTTCCTCATTGGTATCATTTATGAGTTTTCAGTGGCTTCTAAGTCTTTCACCAAAAGGTGATTGGTACTTTTATAATGCACCACTGAGAGCTATGAGATGTTATAATTCATATGCAAGCCAGTCGTTCAAAAAAAAGTCAGAGGAATCTTGGATATGATGAGTATTATTAGAGACAGAGACAGTGAAAGAGAGAAATGGACAGAGAGAAATACTGAGAGGAAAAAAAATAGGGGTACAAAGACAAACAACAAAGGCCCTGTCCTCAATAAGCTTTTATTCTGTTGAGAGAATACAACATATAAGGGGAAGGGAGCATGATGGGTCCTTAAAAAGGAACCTGCACTGAGAAAACTTTAATTCTTGCAGTGCCAATTATTGTCTGTGATTTGGAGCAAGAAATTGCGCTTTGGAGCCTCAGTTTCCTTATCTGTAAAATAATGAGTTTGGGATTAAATGTGCTCTACATTCTCCTCCAGTGCTGAAGGTATGATGCTATGCTCTTTATCTTTGATATTCATCAGGAAGAAATGAAGCAAATCAGGTATGAAACAATGTTACACATGTAGAAAACTTCATGAATAAAAGAATAACACCCACTGTTTCTCTAGCACCTTTCATCTTGAAAGTGAAAATATAAGCTGTCAACCCAGACATTCCATTTGTTAGAGCATATGGCATCAGAACATCAAATCTATACAAAAATATTCAGTAATGACCTCAGGCCAAAATTCTCATTGACAAGTTCATTTGGACCAAAGCAAATTCTCCCTGTAGTAAAGAGTATACCTATATGACACTAGTAGTTGAATTGCATGAAAAACACTTTAATTGTGAATTTAAAATCATTCATTTTGTGCTGGAATAGAGGGACTGATATGCTTTAGCCCATTATATGAATCTGCTTTATGTTTCTATGTGCATATGTTGTGAAATTATGTTATAATAGTAAACAGTATTTATGTAGTACTCTAAGATTTGCAAAGTTCTTCAATTTTCTTATTTTATATATTTCAACCCTATTTTACAAATGAGGAAAACAGAGGGAGAGGATTAAGTGATTTGCCTAATAAATATGGGAGGTGAATTTTGATACATACTATAGCTAAACATATTTGCACTTTCATATACATCTTATATATGTAGTAATTTAATAAAAGGAAATGTTAATATTGCACTCCAAGAAGACCCTAAATCTGTGAAATCTCTTTCATGAAACCAACAATAAGTGAGTCATTCACATTATTTTTTTAACCTCTTACACATTTGCTTTCTCTTAAGTATGCATGGTCAAAGATTATAGGGCTCTGGAAGTCAGAACTCTAAGGGATTATTGCAATATTGCAACCAGAGTTCTTATAATTATTACAAAGAGGATGCTATTTGTTTTATTTCTGTTGGCAACTTCTCCATTGCAGTGTTCAGTATCATATCACTGACCTACCATAGAATATATGTAAGAATTATTTCATACTATTAATACTACATATCATTCAGTCTAGAAGTGCTTTGTTCAGTTGTTACAGATGAGAAACTGAGGCAAACAGGGTTGAGTGACTTGCCTAAATTCATAAAGCTAGAAAATGTCTGAATCTGAATTTGAACTCATGAACATGATGCCAAGGCCGGTGCTATATTGACTATGCCACATAAGTGCCCCAATATAGAGGCAAGATGATGTTATTTTCCTTAAAATATTTCTCAAAACTGTCCTATCCTTCATATTTTTAGTTATGAACTTAACTCTAGTAATCCTAAAATAAATTCTAGATAGATTTATAAACAGATGGACATTCTCTATTCCCCATTATAATTTTATTAATCTACTATAATTCAGGAGAGAGAATGATGAAGACATCAAATTTTGTGCATAATGATCTTTGTGAAGAAAGAATTTATTCCATCAAAAATAGAGACATTTCCCAACACTTCTGACCAATCAATAAGAAAATATTTAAGAATCTTAACTTGGTCATTCCTTTCAAAGTCCTTAATGCAGCATCCACTATGGAATTGTAGTCACATATTCAATGGGTATCAAAACAAGACATTATCCCCCTCAGAAATGTGTTCAAAGACCTTAGATTATGAAGATCATTGGTTATCTTTTCTATTTGCCCTCTGACAAACATGGATAAGAAAATCTCATTATCTTTTGAAACAGTGCCTGTCTTTAAATATACCCAAAATCTTTAAGTACTGAATACTCCCAATTTAGTTTTTGTGAGCATTTTTATTTTTGGTTTTGCTTCTTTCAAAAAAAAGAAGTTTTGTTCATTTCTCTGAGGAAATGTAACAGCCTTTCTCCCAGTTTTGAAATCCAGGAGCATTTGCCCTAAACCACATGTCTTCTGCTCATAGTGTGTGCCCAGATCCTCCTGGACATTTCCAGGGCAAAATTTGACATTCAGAGTCAAGGTGTAAAATCAAGGATACAGCACCTCTGTCACACATTAAAGTGCAGTGAGCTCTGCTTGAGCTAAGAGACACAATATTTTTCATTTCTCCCATAACAAGAAATTATATCCTGTAACATGTGCTTGGTAATTACATATCTTTGTGAAGGCGTTTGTACCATATGCATAATATACCCCAGTGGCACCATTTCAAGGTTGCAGTGTCACATTTTGTAGAGGCATCGTTTATAACCACTCCTGCTACTGCAGCACTGACTGCCATGATTTACTTTGAACTTGATTTTCTAAATGGAATTTTGGAGGTGCCAAGTGATTTCTTTAGGGGACTAAACTTAAGTGGAAATAGGTGAGATTTCCTCCCTCCCCCAGATGATTTACAGGGACTTAACTCAAGGCCTATCAGAGCTGCTAAATGGTATAATGGAAAGTATGTTCATGGTATTGGAGGGCAGGGATACGTAGTAAAGTGATCCTCAGGATATCACTGAATACCTTTATGTCTTGACTTCCTCCTGTCTGAAGTAGTTATAAAAGTATTTATGTCATAGAACTGATGTAAAGATAAAATGAGATTCTAGAAGCAGTACCTTTCAAACCTGAAATCATTATATATACATCGCTAATTATTATGGAAACAAAAAAAAAGTGGGATGGAATTAAGAAATGTTCATGTTATATATTCAACCATGTAGAATATTCAATAATGGGCAAGATGGGGTAATAAAATATTTTTGATGGATCTGTGACTTAGTTATACATCTTTATAAAGTCTAAATATTCAGAAACTATACATAACTTGATACTGAATGAAGTGAGCAGAACCAAGAGAACACTACACAATAAAAACAATATTATATGAAGTTCAACTGTGATATATTTAACTATGTTCAACAATGAGGTAATTCAAGGCAATTCCAATAGACATAGGATAGAAAATGTCATCTGCATGCAGAGAGAGCACTATGATGTTTGAATGTGAATTGAATTCTGGCAGAGGAGGGGGGAAGTTTGTGCTTTTTGTCTTTTAATTCTTTAGGCAAATGTCACCCTGATTATGATAGCACATAAATAATCAACAAAGTATATCAAACAATGTGGAGTCAATTAATATGTAATAAAGTTGTTAAAATGGGATAGAAAGCTAGATAAAGAGTTAGTGTCCATAATATAATAGAAAGAGTGCAGGCTCTGGACTTGGAAGACAAGTTCAAATCATATGCATGCCTTTTATTGCTTATGTGACCTTTACCAAGCTGCTTGGCATTTTAAGTTACAGTTCCCTAAAATGTAAAATGAGGAGGCTGAATGAGATGGTTTTTGGGGTCTCTTCAAAATCTATAAGTATGATACTTTTGAGATCAAGCTATATTCTATTATTTCCATAAGCTCTTCGATATGATCCATGTTATGCCTTATTTCATTCTGAATGATTCTTAGAACTTCATCAAGGTTTAATTTTTTGTGCATTGATTCAACTATGTATTATAAGAAGGATGGGAAGTTCTTTTTAGCTAATAGCCACATCTAGTACAGAGTATGTCACTTTTGATAAGCTCAATAATAACCCTCCCACTTTCATTTTCCCATTTGCAGAGGCAGGCTGCTAGCAAAAAGTGAAGCTGTTCTTGTGAAGTCACTTTATATTTGCTATTATTTGCTATCACAATTATGACTCCTCTTAGAGGCAAGGGCTACTGAAATGAGACCTTTTGGGAAATAATTTCAGAGAAACATGAAAATGACATTCAACAGTTCTCCACAATAACCTCACTGCTGAATGACTGTCATGATCTATGAGAAGGATACAGGTTCAACAAAGGTCTAGTTCTAAAATGGATTCAGGTAGGAAAAAAGAAAGAACAAGCTGTTTTTAAGGCATATTTTGTTTTAGGTTTGTTTGTTTGTTTTCCCCTGTGTATGTAATGGCTTTGGAAGGTGACTCAACGGGACAATAACGCTGTCACTGATACTGAGTCTAACAGTAATGGGTCCAGCAAAGTGAAGAATAATAGTGCCAGGGATGGTAATTGAATTGTGCACAATATCTGCTAAATTGAGTTTCTAGAATGAACTGGAAATCTCTGATAGACCAAAATTGCTTCTCCCATAGAGAAAGAGAGTGAATAGTTTGATTACCAGGACTTCATTGTCCCAATAATTTTTTTTTCATCATTAGTAAAGATACTGGAAGCACTTAAGTAAAAACAAGGAGACTCATATCCAGAATTCAGTTCTTCCTTTAATTTTTGAGAGGGTAAAAGGGTTGTCCATTAAAAAGGCACTGTACTTCAAACCGGGGAAAGCCAGGCTTAAATCATGCCATTAACATTTATTAGATGACATGGAAAAGCCACTTAAATTGTCTAATTTCTCAGTTTCCTCATTATAAAGTAGAAGTGATGCTTATGCAATGTACTTCATAGAAATGTTGTGAGAATCTAATAAGGTAATACGTAGGAAGTTCAAGTAATCCTAAAAGTGCTGTGAAAATACTTGCTGTTATCACTATTCTCAACATCCAGAAGTGGTGCCTCATTTCACATTTGCACAAGCTTGATAGCTCTTTCAATTGACCAAATTTCATTTTAATTTAATTCAAAATTATATAACACATTGCCAAAGGTGGCAATTTTGGTGGGATGAGAGAGAGCACTGACAGACTCATTTACTGACAGTGATACTCAAAACACTTGGAGAAACTAAGACATGTTTTAAAGGCAGCTAAGATCAATAACTCCCAATGATATGCCTACTTTGACATCTCTACAAGATCTTAATAAGGATTATATACTTTCAGGGAATTTTCATGAAAATATGAGAAGTGAACAGAGAGACTTTTATAAATTATATTTTCCAGCACACTGTATCTTATCTTGTAATATTCATTAAATTGACTGAAAGGTATAGAGAGTGCAAGATCACATTGTGTATACGATTTGGTAAATATACAATAAAAGCGTTTGCTTTTAATTATGATCACATAAAGAAGAATGAATAGGCAAAGCATCCTGGTAGAATTGTAGAGAAACGGGGTAACTGCAAAACTGGTAGAATATGCATTGAAATTAATTATTTTAAATTGATATGATTACTAACCAACTGTAGTTATTTGTAATAATAATAATAATAGTTAACATTTATATAGTACTTAATATAGGCTAGGAACAATGTATTTTATTATCTCATTTGATCAGCACAAAAACCCTGGGAGGTAGGTGCTATAATTGTCATCATTTTATAGATTAGTAAAGTGAGGCAAACAGAGGTTATTCAATTTACCATGAGTCACAAAGCTAATATGTATCTAAGGTCAGATTTGAACTCAAATTTTCCTTACTCCAGACTGAACTTAATCCACTCTGTCATCTAGTTGCATGTAGCTGATGCAATGCATAAAGTTTTCAACTTGGAGTCAGGAAAAATCTGAGTTCAAGTCTCACTTCTGACACTTTCTAGGTTTACAAATCTAGACAAATCACTTAATTTCTATCTACTTTAGTGATTTTCTCATTTATACAATGGGGAAACAATACCTTCCAATGTAGTTTTTGGACTAAATTTGTAAATTGGACAATATTTGTAAAGTATTTTACAAATCTTAACATATTTTGAAAATTCTAGATGATGATGATGATGATTACAAAACAAATGAGAATTTCACAGGCTAATGTAGTTTAAATGTGTTGTATCCTATATTATTGGGGATAAGAAGAGTACATGCATTTGAAATACTGAGTTATTTATCCTAAAATCAGCAATACTTTTAAAACTACATACAAATAAAATACACATAGAAAAGTTGAAGTTAAACTAAGTGAGGGGACAGAGCCAAGATGGTATACAGCAGTGATGGCTTTCTATGACATCTTCTGCTGTTCTCTCAAACCAAAAGCAGATTAAGCCTCTGAACTGGTTTTGGAGTGACAGAACCCACAAATGTTTGAAATACAAGTTTCCAGAAGAAGATACTTTTTAATAACTTCAGAACAGATCTGTTTCATTTGGGCAGGGGAACAGTCTTCAGCATAGGGACCTCACAGCAAGGAGAAGGGAGCCAGAGTGTTGTGGTGACCATACACTGGGTAATCTTCTGTGAGGCCGTTATGCTACTCTGTCCTAGTTGCAAGTAGGTGGGTTAGCAGATTTTCTGTAAAAAAACACCCCAAAAGAGTTGTAAAAGGCAAATTGTAAGCCACAGAGCCCAGGAAAAACTTAGGACCTGGCAGCAATTTCCCAGGACTGGAAGTCAGTCAGAAATACTGGCCCCCGGGCAAACTAAAGCAGCTATTACCCCTTTGTCTTAAGAGAAGATATCAACCCTAAAAACGAGGAAAAAAAGGAAAAAGAACTGGCCATAGACAACTTTTATGGCGAGATAAAGAGAGCAGATTTCAACCCTTGAGATTTCTAAAGACAAATCTATTCCAGATGAAGGGAGATATGAGCTGGTCCCCCATTTCACAAGGCATTATTGGAAGATTTAAAAAAATAATCTTGAAAGAGAATAGAAGGAAAATGGAGAAAGGAAATGAAATCTTTGAAAGAGTGTATGGAAAAGGAAAAAACAGAAATCATCTGAAGAAAATTCCTTAAAAATATATAATTGATGAAATGAGAAAACATGTAATTCTCTACAAAATAGGTTTGATAAAATGCAAAAAGGATATTACTCCCTACAAAATAGATATGAAAATACTATTCAATGAATTGGTGTACATTAAAAAATAATTTGTGAAATGGAAAAAAATGCAATGAACAAAATAATTCAAGTGGGCAAATATAAGAGGAGATAAAAAAGGTAACTGAAGAAAATAATACACTAAAAATTAGATTTGAACAAATGGAAGTGAATGGCTCAATCAGACTTCAATAATCAATCAAACAAAACCCAACAAATGAAAAAATAAAATAAAAATATTAAATACCTCTTTGGAAAAACAACTGAACTGGAAAATCAATTTAGGAGAGATAATGTAAGGATTATTGGACTTCCTGAAAGCCAGAATGAAAAAAAAAATAGCCTAAAAATTATCTTTCAGGGAATCATAAAAGAAAACTCTGATGTGTGAGAATCAGAAGATAAAATAGCCATTGAAAGAATTCACCAAGCACCTCCTGAAAGAGATTGCAAAATAAAAACATCAAGGAATATTGTGGCTAAATTTTAGAAGTATCAGACCAAAGGAAAAAATATTGCAAGTAGCCAGAAATGAACAATTCAAATATTGAGGAGCCATAATCAGTATTACCCAGGACCAAGCTTCCACCTTAAAGGATCAAAGTACCTGGAATCTAATTCTTCCAAAAAGCAATGGAACTTGGATTACAGGCAAGAATAAACTATCCAGCTAAACTGAGCATTATCTTTCATTGAAGAAGATGGATATTCAATGATAGAGGTGAATTACATTTATTTCTGATGAAAAGACCAGAACTGGAAAAAAAATTGATCTCCAAATACAGAACTCAAGAGAAGGAGAAAAACAGATAAAAAGAAAAGAACTCCAAGAACTCTATTTCTGTTATGGGTATACTTAGGGAATATGGGTTTAATTTGATTTTATTATGATAATATGAAAAAGGAATTAGAAGTAGAAAGGAAATTATACTAAAAATAAGAAAATGGAGTTAATTGAGGGGAAATTATGTCTCATGAAGAGGCAGAGATGATTTATTCTAATTGAGGGAAAGAAGGAAGGGGGAATGAACATTGTGTGAATCTTATTCTCATCAGATTTGGCTCAAAGAAAGAATGAGAGATATATTTGGTTTAACAGAGAAACGTTTCTCATCTTATAGGGAAATGCGAGGGGAAAGGGGAAAATAAAGGGGAAGGCTAAAAGAAGAAAAAACAGAAGTAGTAGGGGAAAGGTGTAAGAAAGGGGGAGGGAACCTATGGTGAGGGCTGTTTGAGGCAGGTGGTGGTCAGAAGGAAAATACTGGGGAGGAGGGAAAAGAGAAGGAAAAGAGAAAAAAACACAATTTGGGGTAAATAAAATGGCAGGAAATATAGAATTGGCTATTTTAACTGTGAATGTGAATGGGATCAATTCTTCCATAATACAGAAGTTGATATTAGACTGGATTAAAAGTCAAGATCCTACAAAACGTTATTTACAAGAAACATATTTAAAGCAGAGTGATATATACAGAATAAAGGTAAAAGTCTGGAGCAGAATTTTTTATGTTTCAGGTGAAGTAAAAAAAAATAAAGAACAAAAACAGGGGTAGCCATCCTGATCACAGTTCAAATAAAAGCAAAATTGATCTAATTAACAGAAACACTGGAAACTGAGTGGTTGCCCATTAGTTAGTTTGGTACATGAATGTTATGGAATATTATTATTATATAAGAAATGACCAACAGGATGATTTCAGAGAGGTGTGGAAATACTTATATGAACTGATAAGTGAAATGAGCAGCACCAGGAGATCATTTATACATAGCAACAACAAGGTTATATGATAACAGATTCTGAGGAACATGAATATTTCTAACAATGAGATGATTGAGGCCATTTCTAATGATCTTGTGATGAAGAGAGCCATCTACACCCAGAGAGAGGGCTGTGGGAATTGAGTGTGGATCACAACATAACATTTTCACTCTTTTTTGTTGTTTGCTTGCATTTTGTTTTTTTCTTATTTTTCCCTTTTTTATCTGACTTTCCTTGTGCAGCAAGATCATTGTATAAATATGTGTACATATATTGAATTTAACATATATTTTAACATATTTACCATATTTTGGACTATTTGTCATCTAAAGGTGGGGTTAGAGGTAGGAAGGAAAAATTTGGAATACAAGATTTTGTAAGGGTCAATGTTGAAAAAAATCATTCATGCATATGTTTGGAAAATGAAATGGTTTAATAAAAAATGAAAAAAATATTTTCTTTTTTTTATAAAGCTTTTTATTTACAAAACATGAGTGACCTTTCAACATTGACCTTTGCAAAAGAACTTTTTTCCCCCAAGCTTTTCCTTTCCTTCCCCCCACCCCCCCACCCCTAGATGACAGGTAATCTAATACATGCTAGATAGGATAAATTATATGACAAATACAATACATGTATACATATCTATACAGTTATCTTACTGCACAAGAAACATCAGATCTAGAAAGAGAAGAAGGAAAAAACAACCTAAGAAGGAAAACAAAATGCATGGAAATATTCACAGAAAGCATTAAAATGCTGTGTAGTGGTTCACTCTCAGTTCCCACAGGCCTCTCTCTGGATGTATATGACTATCTTCATCGCTGAACAATAGGAACTGGTTTGCATCACATCATTGTTGAAGGAAACCATGTCCATCAAAATTGATCATCGTATAGTCTTGTTGGTGGGTATAATGTTCTCCTGTTTCTGCTGATTTCACTCAGCATCAGTTCATGCAAGTCTCTCCAGGCCTCTCTGAAATCCTCCTGTTGGTCGTTTCTTACAGAACAATAATATTCCATAACATTCATATACCATAATTTATTCAGCCATTCTCCAATTGTTGGGTATCTTTTCAATTTCCAGTTTCTGGCCACTACAAAAAGGGCTGCCACAAACATTTTTGCACATGTGGATCCCTTTCCCTCCTTTAAAATCTCTTTGGGATATAGGCCCAGTAGAAACACTGCTGGGTCACATGGTAGGCACAGTTTGCTCTCCAGAATGGTTGGATCCATTCACAGTTCCACCAACAATGTATCAGTGTCCCAGTTTTCCCATATCCCCTCCAACAGTTATCATTATCATTTCCTGTCATTTTAGCCAATCTGACAGGTGTGTAGTGGTATCTCAGAGTTGTCTTAATTTGCATTTCTCTGATCAATAGTGACTTGGAGCACCTTTTCATGTGACCGGAAATAATTTCAATTTCTTTGTCTGAAAATTGTCTGTTGATATCTTTTGACCATTTATCAATTGGAGAATGGCTTGAATTCTTATATATTTGAGTCAATTCTCTATATATTTTAGAAATGAGGCCTTTATCAGAACCTTTGGATGTAAAAATATTTTCCCAGTTTACTGCTACCCTTCTAATCTTATCTGCATTCTTTTTGTTTGTACAAAAACTTTTTAACTTGATATAGTCAAACTTATCTATTTTGTGATTAATGATGACCTCTAGTTCTTCCTTGGTCACAAATTCCTTCCCCCTCCACATGTCTGAGAGGTAAACCATCCTACATTGTTCTAATTTGTTTATAATATCATTCATTATGCCTAGATCATGAATCCATTTTGACCTTATCTTGGTGTATGGTGTTAGGTGTTGGTCAATGCCTAATTTCTTCCAGACTAGTTTCCAATTGTCCCAGCAGTTTTTGTTAAATAGTGAGTTTTTATCCCAAAAACTGGGGTCTTTGGGTTTATCAAACACTAGATTACAATTGCCATTGAGTATTTTGTTCTGTGAACCTAACCTATTCCACTGATCCACTACTCTATTTCTTATCCAGTACCAAATGGTTTTGATGACCACTGCTTTATAATATAGTTTTAGATCTGGTGCAGCTAGGCCACCCTCATTTGCATTTTTTTCATTAATTACCTTGAAATTCTTGACCTTTTGTTTGAAAAAAATATTTTCTAAAGGAGGGAAAAAAAAAACTTTTGGAGAAGCAAAGTCTGACCTGCATCTTAGAGGAATCTAGGAAAACTGAAGGGAAGAGGTGGGAGTTTAAAGAACATTCCAGAAATGATGAAAAAAGACAAAGAAGATTTACAAAGACAGGAAGATGAGAGATGGAGTGACATCATCTTAGATGTCACTTTATTAGGATGTGGTGTTGGAAAAAAATTAAGGGGTTATATGTTCATTCAACAGCTAACAGAAGATAATTAACCAATTATACCATGGAAGTATAAACAAGGATACTGCAATATTTAACTTCAGTAGTTATGTCCCCTTTTACTTCCTGACCTGACACTCAAATGTATTAGGTCTGCATGGCAAAAGAAACCAGACAAATTTATGGGCCTTTACTACACAGGGATGAATATTATCATTCTTCTGGGTAATCAGAAAACTAACTTAATATAGCCAAAATACTACTAGGCATTTTTAATCTTAATCCCTTGGAACACTAAATGCTTGAGGACATCATCCTTGCATATTTAGGCAATAAAATAACATAATGAATATGGGAGATCTGGATCTCTGGCAGATAGTGATTCTAAGACAGATATCTTCCAAGAGCTTTAAAAAGCCCAATGTAGCTGCCTTTTATATGTTACAAAATCTAGAAAATGAGCCATGCTTTTATTAATAACTTCTCTGCCATGGCGCTATACAATAGCACTCATGTGGTCATATAGTCAGATGGTGGATAAAATGATCAAAGATGTTTCTTGACATTGTTACTATATTACATCACAGTGGTAGCATGATATGTAAACAGTTTAAGCTGAAAAGTCAACCTTTGTTCTCTTCAATAATGACTTGTATATAGTAATTTCTCAATAAATATTTCTTGACATGATCTTGCACCTTGTCAGTTGTGAACATAAGTGACACCAAGGAGAAAAAAAAAAAAAAAAAAGATGAGTGCTTCATTAAATTTATTTATCCTACAAGAGAAATTGCATTTTTTAGCAAAAACAGAACAAAAATTCAGGGGAGAGATTGGAAGTATATGAAATAATATATATTAGATAATAATTTGATCTTGTGAATGATAAAATCTGAGGAAAATCAAATACAAATTAATGCATCTTCTTTTATTTAACCTAACATAATAAGAAAAAAAAATAGTCTTAGCCATGAAGCCTTTCAATTTGATTTACACTGCAGGTGACATCAAAATAAAAAAGATGAGGGGGCGTAGCCAAGATGGCAAACTGCAGACCGCGTTCTCTCTGAGCTCCTGAGACCTTCCCTCAGACCTAGAGAAATTGAGCCTCCGAACTGGTTCTGGAGTGATGGCGCCACCAAACACTTGGACCACAAAGTTCTATCAAATATCTACTTTGAAAGAACTTCTGAGGTCAGTTTTCGATGGGCAGGGTTTTGAGCAGCTCCCAGCGCTCAGATGCCAGTGCGCAGCAGCCGGGGTGCAATTCTGGGGCTGGGAAGGACCAGAAGATTTTAGGCTGCCAGGAAGTCCCTGGGAGACAATTGGGCCACTTTGCTCTGCTTGCGGGCAGATGTTTTTGAAGGTCTACCTTTGATAAAGGGTGGATTGAGAGCAGCTGAAAGTGTGGTCCTAGTGCAGATCAAGAGAGATCAGCCCCAGACCGGAAGTCAACTTGGCAAACTCCCCCAGGGCAAATTAAAACTGCTGCAGATACCCTGCTGGTGACTGATACCTCAACTCAAAAGCATGAGCAAGAAGAAGAGAGCTCTCACAATAGACAGGTTGTACGGAGAGAAACTAGAGAAGTCCCCAGATCCTGGGATTCTGAAAACAATCCCAGAAAAAGTCACAAAGGTGGACTTAAGCTGGTCTCCCTTTCAGAAGGCTTACATGGAAGATTGCATAAAGACTCTCAAAAGAGAGCTAGAAGAAGAATGGGGAAATAAATTGAGAGCAGTGCAAGAAGGAAATAGCGCCTTGCAACAGAGATGTGAAAAACTGGAAAATAAGTCTGATGAATTGGAAAAAGTCGCCAACTCACTGGAAAATAAAAATAGTGAATTGGTAAAAGACAACAATTCACTGAAAAACAAAATTAGTGAATTGGAAAAAGACAAAAATTCACTGAAAAACAAAATTAGTGAATTGGAAAAAGACAAGAATTCACTAAAAAACAAAAATGCGATTTGTAAAAAGTAACCAAATCACAAGAAAATAAAAATACTGAATTGGTAAAAGATAACAATTCACTGAAAAACAAAATTAGTGAATTGGAAAAAGACAACAATTCACTGAAAAACAAAATTGGTGAATTGGAAAAAGTCATCAACTCACTAGAAAATAAAAATAGTGAATTGGAAAAAGATAACAATTCACTGAAAAACAAAATTAGTGAATTGGAAAAAGACAACAATTCACTGAAAATTAAAATTGGCAAAATGGAAAAATGCAATGAACCAAAAAATTCAATTGGCCAGTTACAAAAGGAGCTAAAAAAGATAACTGAAGGAAATAATACTCTAAAAATTAAAATTGAACAAATTTAAATGAATGACTGTCAAACAAAAACAAAAAAAAATGAAAAAATAAAAGAAAATATGAAATATCTCCTAGGAAAAACAACTGACTCAGAAAACAGATCCAGGAGAGACAATCTAAGGATTATCAGACTCCCTGAAAGTCACGATGAAAAAAAGAGCCTTGATGCTATCTTCCAGGAAATCATGAAAGAGAATTGCCCTGATGTTTTAGAATCAGAAGGCAAAGTTGGCATTGAAAGAATTAACTGATCACCTCCTAGAAGAGACCCCAAAATTAAAACCCCAAGGAATATCGTGGCCAAATTTCAGGACTATCACAACAAGGAAAAGGTATTAAAAGCTGCTAGAAAAAAACAGTTCAAATACCGAGGAATTGTCATTAGAATTACACAGGATCTGTCAGCTTCCACATTGAAGGACAGAAGGGCCTGGAATCAGATATTCCGAAAGGCAAAAGAACTTGGATTACAGCGAAGAATAAGCTATCCAGCTAGAATGAGCATCATCTTCCAGGGAAGAAGATGGTCAATCAATGATACAGGAGAATTTCACCTATTTCTAATGAAAAGACCAGATCTGAACAAAAACTTTGACTTCCAAACACAGAACTCTAGAGCAGCATAAAAAGGTAAAAAGGAAAGAACTCTCGAGAACTATATCTCTACTAGGGGTATCCTTAAAGAATGGGGGTATAATTTGATTTTACTTTGATAATAATCTAAAAGAAATTAGAGGTGGAAGGTATATCATACTGTAAAAAACAAAAAGGGGGAGGGGAAAGAAGGTAAAATAAAGTAAAAAAAGGGAGGCAAAATAAGGCAAAGTTTCATGAAGAGACAGAAAATCTAATATAATTTAGGGAAAGAAGGGAGGGTGATGAGTATTGTGTAAATCTTACTCTCATTAGATTGGGCTCTAAAAGAGCATATCAGACACATTTGATTTCAGGGGAAAACTTGGCCCTATGTATAGGGAAGTAGAGTGAAAGGAGGAAAAGAAAGGGATAAATAAATAGAAGGATTAGGGGAAAGGTGTATAAAAGAGGGAGGGTTCTAAAAAGGGGAGGACTGTTAGAGGGAGGTGGTCATCAAAAATAATATACTGGGGAGGGGGGAAGGGAGTAAGGGGAAAGGGAAAAGAAAAATATTACTTTGGATAAATAAGATGGCAGGAAATATAGATATAGTCATTTTAACTGTGAATGTGAATGGGATGAACTCTCCCATAAAACGGAAATGGATAGCGGACTGGATAAAAAGCCAGAATCCTACAACATGTTGTTTACAAGAAACCCATCTAAAACATAGAGATACATATAGAGTGAAGGTAAAGGGCTGGAACAGAATCTTTTATGCTTCAAGTGAACAAAAAAAGCAGGGGTAGCAATCCTTATCTCAGATCAAGTAAAAGCAAAAATAGATCTAATTAAAAGAGATAAGGAAGGAAACTGTATTTTACTAAAAGGTCCCATAGACAATGAAGCGGTATCAATACTAAACACAGATGCACCAAATGGTATAGTATCCAAATTCCTAGAGGAGAAACTAACAGAGATACAAGGAGAAATAGACAGTAATACTATACTAGTGGGGGATCTCAACCTTGCTCTCTCAGAATTAGATAAATCAAACCACAAAATAAATAAGAAAGAAGTTAGGGAAGTTAACAAAAGGCTAGAAAAGCTAGGTATGATAGATCTCTGGAGGAAATTGAATGGTGATAGAAGCTAGTATACTTGTTTCTCAGGGATTCATGGAAATTATACAAAAAATTGATCATGTGTTAGGGCATAAAAACCTCAAAATCAAATGCAGAAAAGCAGAAATAATAAATGTATCCTTCTCAGATCATGATGCAATAAAACTCACATGTAATATAAGGCCAGGAGAAAATAGACCACAAGTTATTTGGAAATTAAATAATCTAATCTTGAAGAATGAATGGATGAAAGAGCAAATTATAGACACAATCGAAAATTTCATCCAGAAGAATGACAATAATGAGACAACATACCAAAATTTGTGGGACATGGCTAAAGCGGTTATAAGGGGTAATTTTATTTTATTTTATTTATTTTTTATTTTATTTTCATAACATATGTGTGGGTAATTCTTCAACAATAACCCTTACATAGCTTTCTGTTACAAATTTTTCCCCCATCTCCCCAACTCAAGATGGCAGGATATCCACTACATGTTAATTATGTTAAAATATTGGCAAATCGAATATATGTATACATATTTCCAAACTTGTCATTGTTGTGCAAGAAAAATCTTGTCTACACAAATGATATATCAGATAAAGGAAACACAATGTAAGCAAACATCAATCAAGGAGTATGAGAATGTTATGTTGTGGTCCACATTTCACATCCCTCTCTCTGGGTGTATATGGCTTTCTTCAGTGAACAATTGGAGGTGGTTTGAAACATTTCATTGTTGAAGAGAGCCATGTCCATCAGAATTGATCGTCATATACTACTGTTGTTGCCGTGTATAATGATCTCCTGGTTCTGCTCATTTCACTCAGCATCAGTTCATGTAAGTCTCTCCAGGCCTCTCTGAAATCATCTTGCTGGTCATTTCTTACACAACAATAACATTCCATAATATTCATATACCATAATTTATTCAGCCATTCTCCAATTGAAGGGCATCTATTCAATTTCCAGTTTCGAGCCACCAAAAAAAGGGCTGCCACAAACATTCTTGCACATGTGGGGCCTTTTCCTTCCTTTATGATTTCTTTGGGATATAAGCCCAATAGAAATGCTGCTGGGTCAAAGGAAGAGGTAATTTTATATCTCTAGTTGCTTACTTGCATAAAACAGAGAAAGAGAAGATCAATGAACTGGGCTTACAATTTAAAAAGCTAGAAAAAGACCAAATTAAAAACCCTCAATTAAATACCAAATTGGAAATTCAGAAAATTAAAGGGGAGATCAATAAAATTGAAAATAAGACAACTATTGAATTAATAAATAAAACTAAGAGTTGGTTCTACAAAAAAACCAACAAAATTGATAAGCCTTTAGTTAATTTGATTAGAAAAAGGAAAGAGGAAAATCAAATTATTAGTCTCAAAAATGATAAGGGAGAACTTTCTTCCAATGAAGAGGAAATTACAATAATAATTAGGAGTGTTTGCCAAACTTTATGCCAATAAATTTGATAATGTAAATGAAATGGA
>JAJPUD010022629.1:0-21107 GCA_023553655.1 Myrmecobius fasciatus | reverse complement strand
TATCAAACTGTGCATACCCTTTGACCCAGCAGTGTTTCTATTGGGCCTATATCCGAAAGAGATCTTAGAGGAGGGAAAGGGACCCACATGTGCAAGAATGTTTGTGGCAGCCCTTTTTGTAGTGGCTAGAAATTGGAAACTGAATGGATGCTCATCAATTGGAGAGTGGCTGAATAAATTATGGTATATGAATGTTATGGAATATTATTGCTCTGTAAGAAACGACCAGCAGGACGATTTCAGAGAGGCCTGGAGAGACTTGCATGAACTGATGCTGAGTGAAACGAGCAGAACCAGGAGATCATTATACACGGCAACAACAATACTATATGACGATCAATTCTGAGGTCCATGGCTCTCTGCAACAAAGAAATGTCTCAAACCAGTTCCAATTGTTCACTGAAGAAAACCATATACACCCAGAGAGAGGGATATGAAATATGGACCACAACGTAACATTTTCATTATCTCTATTGATGTTTGCTTGCATTGTGTTGCCTTTCTCTGGTTTTCTTTTTTTTTTCTTGTGGATAGGATTTTTCTTACACAACTTGTCAACTATTATTACATTATTAACATGTAGTGGACTTCCTGCCATCTAGGAGAGGGGAGGGGACTGGGCGTAAAAGTTGTAATGGCAAGCTTTGTAAATATCAATGCTGGGGAACTACCCATACATACGTTATACAAATAAAAAGCTTTAATAAAAAAAAAGAAAATAAATAAATTAAATAAAAAAATAAATATGTATACATGTATAAGATTCAACATACAGTTTTAACATCCTTAGTATATATTGGTTTACTTGCCATCTTGGGGGGGGGGTGGAGGGAAAGGGGAGAAAATTTGGAACACCATGTTTTGCAAGGGTCAATGTTGAAAAGTTATTCATGCATATGCTTTGAAAATAAAAAGCTTTAATAAAGAAAAAAAGAAAGAGCCTTGGCCTTCATTCTAAGAAGTTTTGTTTCTAATAGATATACAGCACCACTGGACAAATGTTAGTTTAAAAAATAGACCTTTGTTCCAGGGATAAGTAAATGGTCCAAAGGAGTGTTGTGGTTTTGCAAGGATAATCCAGTCAACTTTCTTTCTCCTTTTTAACCACATTGAACAGAATTGACGTAAGGAGAAATGAGGATACTCATTGCTCATAGACTAATTCTCCAGAGGCCATATCTTTCCCTACCTCACTTTCATATCATTTAGGAAGCCAAAAATGGAAAAATAAGTGAAAAAAAAAAGGAGAAAAAAGAGAACATTTCTTTGGGTTAATGAGCAGCTTTTTCCTCTAGCAACCATACAAATCAATCTCAGATATAGAGTGTTTCATTGCAGCCACGAATCAAATGGAAATAAGAAAAAAAAAGTCAAATTGATTCTTGAAAAACCCATTATGAAGGCAAATTCTTTAATAAGGTGGTATCAAGAGAAGACTAAAATAGAAGAAGCTCCTTGAAAGGAAATATGGCATCTAGGGTCAGAATTAGAAAGAAATTAGAAATGCTTACTTGATGATTTTTTACCTCAAATTATTAACTTTAGGTGTTAAAGCTGATATAGTCCTCCCACCTGACTTCTGCAAAAGACACATCCCTAGGATCATTAGGTCCAAAAACAGTTGATTCACTTTCTCAAAGATGCTGACATGCATATGCAAATATTAGTTAAGCAGAAAATATGTGTCTTTAGATGTAAGAATTGATTCTATAAATGATAGGATAATCAGCACCAAATGCCATCTTTCTGAAACAGAGACTCCAATGAAGCAGCTACAGACATAGGCACCTATGTTCTCATCCAAGACTTTCATATCCAAAACATTCAGGATCTATAAAATGGAAATTAGACTTGAGGCCAAGTAAAAATTAGAATATAAAAGATTTACTAATTTTTTTGCTTATTTTTTATGGAGCTCTGTTAAAAAAAAAACTTGAATGTAACTAGGGAAAATGTTAAATAGATAAAATTAAAGAAAAAACTTAAGCCATCTACATAAGGAGAATGCAATAGAGAAATGAGGCTGCTTGTGGACCAATCCTTCAGAAACCATTCTTTTCCCCACCTTTCTCCTCAGGGATTTACTTAATCCATTTAGGGTAAGGGACTGAATGGGAACTAAGTTATCTAGATGGGGTAAGTGAATGAAAACTCACCTTAATCCACTATTTTTTAAGAAATCATCTCAACAAATGCTGTTGTCTTGCCTTGGGGTGGACTCTCCTCTCTCCTTTTTCTTGTGCTGGGAACAGCTATCAGATCAATAATACTACTGGGAAGAATAAATCAATCTATTGTCTTATGGATTCTCTCACCAACTCTCTAACTTCCCAGGCCACTCCTTTCCTTGTCCCTATTCTCCTATATGTTATATACCCTTAAAAATGTTAACCCTTTGAAGTCAGGAACTGGATTTGTATCCACAGTATTTAGCATAATGATTGACACATAGTAGGAAGATAATGAATGTATATTCATTTATTGCACAATTAAGTAAATTGGCTACCAATGAAATTTATCTTTGAAAACCTATTATGTAAAATTCCAAGTTTACAAAACAAAGCAGGAAGTGATTGTTTAAAGAAGATTGTTAACACAAAAGGGTTGTACCTTAATCATGTTTTCTAGTAGATTTAAAATATGGTTTCAACTTAAAAAAATCTGTAGTCAACTTTTCAGGAATTCATCTATGGTGTAAAAATAAGGCATAATCCCATCTTAAAACTTATGTAAATACACACAAACTATAAAACTTGTCCATCCAACTATTTCCTATATTTTTCTACCATCATTAATCCAGAAACCTTTGCAATAAGTATCTCTGCTAACAGAATGAGCTCCTTTTAATTGTTGTTATTTTAAGACGTATCATTCAGTCAATTAACAAACATGTCACATACCATGTCACAGGCACTAGGCTAGACAAAGTGGCTAGGAAGAAACGATTTATCTTATATAATCTTATATATCATATAATTCATATCAGAAGTATGGTCAATATGGCCAGGTAAAAGAGTTCTGATCTAAGCAGTCACTGGGATTATGAATGGAATCATTGGGCAGTAGATCATCATACCCTATCCAACATCAGTGATAATATTGATTTGATTTCTATTACCTTGACAAGAGGAAGGAAAGGGCAGATAGCAATATGTCCATACTGAATATACCTTGCTTTCCTTACTAGATGGTTAACTTGGATGAATCATCCTTCATTTTAAAGAAGACCAAAGATGGGAGGCAGCTAGGTGGTACAGTGGATGGAGCACCAGCCCTGAAGTCAGGAGGAACTGAGTTCATATCTGGTCTCAGACACTTAACATTCCCTAGCTGTTAAGCAAGTCACTTAACTCCAATTGCCTCAGAAAAAAAAGGCCAAAGATGTCATGAGAATGATGTTTTGACTTGTATATAAATTGGATGTGAGGCAGAGTTGTACAAAGTTGTCAGCCTCATTCTCTCTTCCAGAGTCACTGAAGTCCAGTAGCAAGACAAAAGTCAAAATGATTGGGGGTTGTAGTCTGTGACTAACTAACCAGATATGGCTGCTGTGAGGATTAGCTTTTGCCTATGAATGCCTACAGTCTGGGTTTCAAAATTGAGTGATTTAATTCCTCTTGAGTGAGGATGAAGCAGGTTCTATAGATGAATCTGGATTACTGTTCTTGGCAGGAGAAAGTAAACAGCAGTCTGGTAGACAGTAAAATGCCCTCTTGAACTAACTAGGTCTTGATCTTAGATGGATAATTGGATAGGATAAAGTATATTGGACAGTGAGTCTGTGACAAGCTGTAAATAGAGGTAAAGTGAGTATGGTCTCACTCTCCAATCTTGGACATCATTGGCACAGAACATACTGATTGACTTAAGCTCCCACCTAGTATGAGGTTAAGTGGAAATATTCTCTCTATATAACTACACATATAGTTATATAGTTATGTATATATATGAATGGCACATACAGAATCCTTTTCCAGTGGGAATGCTAGATGTAAATGAAGAAATCCATAAATAGTTCTGTAATATCATGCATAATGTTTTTTCCTCACTGAATATTTTACCATTGCCATTTGTACTAACAAGTGGGTCAATTGGACTAATTTGAATGAATCAATAACTGAATGAAAAGCCTTTCTTTTAAGTTTTTACTATGAGCCAGGCATTTTGCTAAACCCTGGTCTGTAATAGGAATGGAAGCAAACAATACAATTGTTGCCCTCGAGGAATTTACAGTCTAATAAAGGAGTAGATGCTTTTAAGGGGGATTTGAACATATCTAATTTTCTCTGCTGAAAGAACTTTTAAAGGGTCAAATGACCAAAAACAGTAGTCAGCAAAAGAGGAAGGTAAAGGAAGTGAATAATTCATAAATTGCTGATTCACTTTTTACAAGATTAAGAGAAAACTGTATAAGGCAATATAGTGAGCCTTGGCACATGTGTCCAAAGGCAGCAGATTTGAATAGTATGCCAATAGTAATTTGGGATTCTGAATCAAGTCCCAAAAGACTCTGGAGGTATTCACTGAAAAGTAGTTGCTCCTATTACAAGACAACGAATGTTTATTAATATTTATTGTTATTTTTATTATAACATATAATATCTCACATTTCTGTACGTCTTTGAAGTTTGCAAGACAATCTCTTTGCAGTAACTCTATAAAGTAACTGATACAAGTATTATTATCACCATTTTTACAGATAAGGAAAAGTAGTTCCTGAGAGATTAATAAACTAACTCATAGATGGTAAATTTTGAAGGCAGAATTCAAACACAGAAATCCTGACTTTGATTTCTACTCAATACTATACCACTTTCTAATTTCCCAAAGACCCCATCCCCTAAAGTTATGGTGACAATTAAAAAAAACAGCTCACATTCAAATAGTGTTCCTTATGTATTATTTCATTTGATCCTCACATAAATTTGGTTTATTTTTTTTTTTTTTTTGCTGAGGCAATTGGGGTTAAGTGACTTGCCCAGGGTCACACAGCTAGGGAATGTTAAGTGTCTGAGACCAGATTTGAACTCAGGTCCTCCTGACTTCAGGGCTGGTGCTCTATCCACTGCACCACCTAGCTGCCCTGATCCTCACATAACTTTGTGATGGGTCATATAGCATGATTATGTACCATGGAACACTATAGTCTCCAAAGAAGCGATTAAAGATCAATCAAAAGGCAATGCAGAAGTTGAGGGTTGGTGTGAGCTGTCTCTACCATATTACAAATGAGGAATTAACCCATTCCCCAATTGATAAACACTCAAAGGATATGAACAGATACTTGTCAAGCAAAGAATCAAAGTCATTTGTAGTCATATGAAAAATGCCTTAAATCAGTATTTATTTGAGAAATGCACATTAAGATAACTTTAAGGTACCATTTCATACCTATAAGATTGGCTAAAATGACAGAAAAAGATAAGGATAAATGTTGCAGGGGATGTGGGAAAACTGGAACACTAATGCATTGTTGGTGGTATTGTGAAATGATTTAATCATTCTAGAAAGCAATTTGGAACTATGCCCAAAGGGCTATAAAACTGATACAGCAATCTTACTACTGGGTCTCATCCTAAAGAGATCATAAAAAAGGGAAAATGACATGCAGGTACAAAAATGTTTGTATCAACCCTTTTTGAAGTGTCAAGGAACTGGAAATTAAGTAGATACCCATTAGTTGGGGAATGGCTGAATAAGTTATGGTATATGAATGTAATGGAATATTATTGTTCTATAAGAAACAATGAGTAAGATGATTTAAGAAAAGCCTGGAAAGATTTACATAAACTGATGCTGAGTGAAATGAGCAGAATCAAAAGAATATTGTATATAATAACAACAAGATTATGTGATGATGAACTATGATGGACCTGACTCTTTTTAACAGTGAGGTAATTCAAGACAATTCCAATAGTCTTGGGTTGATAAGTGCTATCCACATCCAAAGAGAAAATTATGGAGACTAAATGTTAAAATGTTAAAAACATAGTTTTTTTAAACTTTTTTTGTTGTTTGCTTGCTTTTTTTTTCTTTTGATTTGATTTTTCTTGTGTAGTATGATGAATATGGAAATATGTTTAGAGGAACTGCACATTTAAACTATATCAGATTGCTTGCTGTTTCAGGGAGGGGGAATGTGGGAAGGGGGAGAGAAAAATTTGGAACACAAGGTTTTGTAAAGGTGAATGTTAAAAACTATTTTGCCTGTATTTGAAAAAAAATAAAATTCTATTTTTAAGAGTAAAAATACCAAGGAATTAAAAAGGGAAAATGTAAAGTCTGTCATTAAAGAAATGCAACCTGGTATGATAGAACCAGCCTTGGAATCCAAAAGACATGGATTAAAGTCCCACCTTTACTATATTCTTTCTGTGTGACCCTGGACATTCTAGAGAATTGTCTTAGACTATAAATTTGAGAGAAGATGTTGATTTACATTGGTAGAGGGGCATCCCATAAACGGGAGTTCCCTATGTCAATAAAAATCACACTTTCCACTTCACTCTACTGCCTTACTGGCGTAGTTAGCAAGGTTTCAGGAGTACAGGTAACAGCAATAGTCCTTTTGGCATAAGCTAAATCTTCACACAAGCCCCCCCCCCCCAAAGGGCTTAATCCTTCTATTCAAACTAAGGAATAGACCAGTCTTCCACTTCAACCCTTTCCCCTCAGCAGGAATGCTTCAGTGTTTGTGCTACTCCAGTGACAAAAGTGGCAAATCCTTGGTTTCTGGGAGTTACTGGAGAAATTTATTTTGAAAAATATGATTCTGTCTTATTTCATCAATTTCAGTGCCACCTAGATCTCTCGAGGGTTTTCTAGGTGACTCAGTAATAGTCAGTTCATGTGCCCAGAATTCACACATAAAGCTAACTCCTTTTCAGTTTTCATCATTTTTCTCAAAGTTGACAGACAGCTGGTCTACACTGCCTAAGTGTATGTTGCTATGAAGTGACAGCCCTGAAGTTAAGAAAGAAACAGTATCTGGCAAAGTTTGAGCTACACTGCAACTCTTCCCAGTTACAGAGTCCTGTATTCTCTGTTTTGTGGTGGGAGTGACTTTTTGGAATCAGCATTATTTAAAATGAATCAAATTCAGACAGTTAACAATTCAAATAGAATAGGATAATATGTATCACAGAGCTGACGTCATCTTACAATATATTAATTCACATGGCAGATAATGGACTCTCTGTGACTACTTCTCTCAGTTCCATAAAGCACCACCCTAGCAAAGTCAAAATTGTCCAATTAGTTTTTGTATAAACCAGTTAATCCCTCTCACTAGGAGGATGTGGAGGTATGAACAAATGTTTTTTACAAAAATTTATTTAGAAAAAAAAAACTGTAAGTAGTTAGGTAACACAATGGATAGAGTGCTGGACCTAGAATCAGGAAGAATTAAGTGCAAAACCTGCCTCAGACATTTCCTAGTTGTGTGACCCTGGGCGAATGACTGCTATGTCTCAGTCTCCCCAAATATAAACTGGAGATGATAATAGCTGTTAGCTCTCAGGGATATTGTAAGGATAAATGAGATATATTTGAAGTGATTTGCAAACCTTAAAGTACCATAAAAACACTAGCTATGAATAAATATGGTTATTATCACTCCTACTAGAGGAGGAAAATAACTAAATATGTTTCAGAAAAGCTAGGATGCCTCTATTATAATATTTTATAATACACAGGAGACCTATTTCACTCATGGATTTGTAATTCCCTGATGCCAAATACTCTTTCTCCCTTAGTGATGAGTTTTTGTCTTATTGAGCCCCATGGGGGTACAGAACTACTTTCAAAGGTTGATTGGGGGAGTGGCATTAAAATTATACGTCTGACATTTATTAGCTGTGAAACCATGTAGCTTCCTTAGATCTAGATACTAAATAATAGAGCAGTTTTCATCTTTACTGTTATTACTAATGGAAACATAGCTAATTTTCATTTTATGCTTAACATTTAAAAAAATTTTATTCACAAATTTTGTTTGACATGTCAATCACTTACCTTCCAAAAGCTCTTATTGTATTTTTCCATAATATGTAAAACTATGGAACAAAACCATTTGATTAAATAATTGCAATTCATAATAAATTACTTGCCTTTTTAAACTTACTGTTAGCAGAAAAAAAATATGTGCTTTAACTTTTAAGAATTTGATTCTCACATTTACCATTGCATTTTACCTGAGTTTTGGTTGCTTCTTAGTGAAGTTTTTTTTCATTTTGATTACTGTGTATCTTCTTGTTTTCATTTTGTTTACTTTGCATCAGTTCGTAGAAGTCTTCCTATGTTTTTCTGAACTCTTTGTGTACATTGTTCCTTATGACACTATAATATTTCATTATATTTATATGTATCACAAATTATTAAACTACTTCCAAATTGTTGGATACTAAATATGCTCCTTTTGCTGTTGTTCAGTCATTCATTTGCATCTGACTTTTTGTGACTCCATTTAGAATTTTCTTGGCAAAATTACTGGAGTGATTTGCCAGTTTATTGTCCAGAAAATATGTTCCTAGGTTTTTACTATTATACATTATGCTATTATGAATATTTTGGTATGCATGCTACTTTTCCCCCTATCCTTGACTATCTTAAGATATAAATCCTGTGTGATACAGAGAATATGTAATAACCATTTACTATGTGACATGAACTGTGTTAAGTACTGGGAATGCATATAAATTCCACCAAGAAAATCCCTGTCTCAAAAAGCTTTTCTATGCATAGAAAAAGAAGATGCATATATCATAGACCTAGTGAGAGAAAGGATTTCAGAGACCATCTAATATATTTCATATATTTTATAGATAAGGAAACTTAAGTGTGTAAGATAAGTGAATTAATTAAAGGCAAAATAAAAACAACTTTGCATGAGTGAAGCATTTATTAAGTTCTTAATGCATGAAAATACTATATAAAATGAAATTCACAAGATTACAAGGAAAATAAAAAGTAATAAAAAGAAATTTTGAGTTTTTCCAATCCACATTAATGAACCACCTAAAATCTATCCACAGATCTCTAATTTCTAGAAAATCTAAGGTTTGGATCCTGATGTAAAGGAGCTATAAATAATGAAACTATCATTACTAAGCACGTACACAACAAGTGACATGGCATTAAATTTATGAAGAAAAAGTTAACTGATTTTCAATGACAAAGATAATATTGATATTTTTAGGAAAATTTAATGATTCTCTTTCAGGACTAAATAAATGAAATGAAAACAAAAATAGCATTTTTGGAATGAGAACATTAAAGAATATATAGCTTCAGTGAACATTTCAAAAATGTAGATTGTACAATGGAGAAAAAATAAAAATAAATATATATTTATATATATGCATATACATTTGTGTGTGTGTATATATATATATATAATCAGTTATGGTAAACTTAATCATTATAGAACATAACATGATTAAAATTTTAATCAATAAAGGGAACAAGAGCAAAAGGTACAAACCAAAATGTAGCATTGATGATGGCAACCAAATAAGAAAATAAAAAAAAAAACAATTGACAACTACATAAAAAGAAAATTCAAAATGAGATAGCATAAAATTTCTGGAATAAACTTGAAAGAAAAGTGAGATTTTAGAGGAAATTTTCATATACAAAACATAAGAAATCCAAATTAACTAAATAAGAAATAGAAACATTAAAAAAACAACTTCAGAAAATGAAATTTAAGAAACCATACAGAAACTATCAAAGGAAGATAAAACAACACAAAAACAATAACACCATTTCATAGACATGAACAGTTAAATTTTAGCAAATATTTAAAAAGCAATTAATACTTATGCTACAGACAATTTCTCAATAACTAGGAAATTAAGTACTCTATCAAACTCCTTTTGTGGAATGAATATAATTTAAAAACCTAAATGATTGAGAAAAGCAGAGAATGACCAATTTCACTAAAGGAATACTGATATACAAATTAAAATCCAGCAAGAAGACTAAAATGTCTCCAAAAAGATATTCATTATAACCAAACTATATGGTTCAACATTGGCACAACAACAAATCTAATTATATTAAAAGAAAAATCTTGTAATTATATAAAAAAGGCTTTGATTAACTAAAGAACTCATGGATACTAAAATTCATACTATATAGCTATCCACATATTGTAAACAATGTAGTGTGATACAATGTTGTCTAGTGTAATAAGATAGTATAGTAAATTGTACAGGACAAAGTTTCTTAGTGACCTCATATGGGGTCTCATAACTGGATGTAGAGTTCAAAAAACATTTGACAACAATAAAAGATTTCTGAATGCAACAAAGTTTAATTCATAATCAAATGCATAATGAATCCGAGTTATTTCTGGTAGCACTTATCTGTGTTGCATCATGTGATTTCACTGCAGTTTTGGATGTGAACAGACAACATGAGCACTTTGTGCTGCACAGCATGAATACTGCCAGAACACCTCAACTCAGTTTTGACATGGGGTTGGGTAAAAATTTCTCAGCAAAAAGTGGTTATGTGTGGGAAAAGTTTAGGTTTTTTTTAAATTAAAGCTTTTTATTTGTATAACATAGGTATGGGTAGTTCCCCAGCATTGATCTTTACATAGCTTTCCATTACAAATTTTACCCCCAGTCTCCTCCCCTCCCCTAGATGGCAGGAAGTCCACTACATGTTAATAATGTTGAAATACTTGACAAATTGTGCAAGAAAAATCCTATCTACAAGAAAAAAAAAAAAGAAAATCAGAGAAAGGAAAGACAATGCAAGTAAACCTCAATAGAGAGCATGAAAATGTTATGTTGTGGTCCATATTTCATATCCTTCTCTCTGGGTGTATATGGTCTTCTTCAGTGAACAATTGGAACTGGTTTGAGACAATTCTTTGTTGCAGAGAGCCATGTTCATCAGTTGATCATTATGTAATATTGTTGGTGCTGTGTATAATGATCTCCTGGTTCTGCTCATTTCACTCAACATCAGTTCATGCAAGTCTCTCCAGGCCTCTCTGAAATCATCCTGCTGGTCGTTTCTTACAGAGCAATAATATTCCATAACATGTATATACCATAATTTATTCAGCCACTCTCCAATTGATGAGCATCCATTCAGTTGTGTGGAAAAAGTTTAAGAAGCCTTGATATAGTATAGTATATCGTAAAGTGTAGGGCAGTGAGATGGGGCAGTTGATAGAGTGCTGAACCTGAAGTCAGAAATATTCTTTATGAATTCAAATCCAGCCTTAGACACTTACTAGCTGTGTTATGCTGAGCAAGTCATTTAAGCATTTTTATTTGCCTGTTTCTTTATCTGTAAAATGAGTCAGAGAAGGAAATGGCCAACTTTTCCAGTATTTTTGCCAGGAAAACCCCAAATGGAGTCATAAAGAGTAAGACATGATTGAAACAGATCAACAATATCAGCAAAACTATTTTCTATAGTCAAAACCAAGTATTATTTGCACTGGAGCAACAGAGAAGCTTTCTTAACACATAGGGATGTATCTACATGGTACATTGGTAGAATATAGGATCTAAAATCAGGAAGACCTGAGTTCAAATGTAACTTCAGATATTTACTAGTTGTACAACATAATCATGTTTCCCTAAACACAATGTTGTTTTTCCTTTAAAAATGAGTATGGGAGAGCAAGGTGACACAACTGAGTTCCAGGCCTGAGTAAGAAGGATCTGAATTCAAATCTGGCCTCTTGACACATACTAGCTGGGTGACATTGGATAAATCACTTTGCTTCACAAAAAATAGGAGAGGAGACAGATCTTTAAAATGAGTATGATTTAATCCAAATTTCCATCTACTTAAATTATTGTCTAAAAAAACCTCAAACATGAATGAACTTACTCAAATATTATTCAAAATCTTTGAAAAATAATTGAGAGTCAGAAGCTATATAATTTTAAGGCTGATGGAACCCATATTAGAGACTATATTTTCAAAGCATACTTCTATACTACACATAGCCACTATTAAAATTCCTCTTCCCTTAAGATTAGATACCATACTATTTTCTGATAATCCACTTTCAAATATTTTTATCTCATCTCTGAGAAGCTTAATAGGTTGCTGTCATAACCTCCTTCTAATTCCTTTTAAGCTTCTGGAGTTCCATCAAGAAAAATGTGCTTCTTGCTTAATCACAATTTGGTATGTACCTTTGTAAATGCTGGAATCAGTTCTTTTAAGGAATAAAAGTGATTCATGATGATCTTGATGGACTCAAATGTTTGAAGACTACCATATCCTTGTACAATTAATAACAATCCTTTTATACATTTGTGTAGCATCTCCTACTTTATAAAGTGATGCCCCATCATTTATTAGTTGTACATAATTGGGTGCATTTGCCTTCTGATCTTTATGGGGTCAGGATGCAAGCAATCTTTTCTAAGTCTCTAGTCATAACTGGTTTTTATTAAAACCATTCATTAACATTTTTTTTCATTAGCGGTTTTTCCTTTTTTCATCCAAGGAATCCAAAGTCATTTATATTGATTTTTAGAATTCATTATGAGATGGGAATTACTTCCTACTTACAACTGTAAATATTGAAACTGGTTTGAGAATTTAGTGACTTTTCTCAGATAATATAGTAAATAAACAGTACATCTCAGAGCTTAAATGCTTTGGTGTCTTTCTATTCACCAAAAGAAGTAGGGACTTTGTAAAAGCAAAGAGAGATCTGTGTGATAATTTGGTTGTTTAGGAGACATTGCAATGACTGGGAGGACATTGTAATAGGAGGGAATAAACTGATCAAATTTTCAGCTAAATCCCGTAGTCCCTAGTTCCTTGTCTTTTAGTATTATTGTATTAAACTTTTTTTTTTCTTGGAGCCAAGACAAGAACTCACCTGAGCTCTCTGAAATTCCCTTCCAAACAACTTTAAAATAATGCCTCAGAATAAATTATAATGTGCCAGAACCAACAAAAAGGATGGGGTGAAACAATTTTCCAGTCTAAGACAATTTAGGTCAATGGGAAAGATCTGTCTCACTGAGAGGAGACTAGAGTACAGTGCAGTACAGGAGGCCCTGGCAAGCCAGGAGTAGGCCGTACCCTAAAAAGCCATCAGTGAATATCTGAGCCATCCTCCCTAGTCCATACTTTTAGCCCTTATGCAAGCTAGCAGTGAGGCCCAAAGCCCCAACACAATACAGCAAGAAACCAACCCCAGCCAAGACAGTAGATGCCTTGGGGGGCAATTGAATCAGCAGCAGTGACTACTGGATCTCTGATCACAAATGGTAAGAAGGCCAGAAAAGTGGTCAGAAGGAGATATAAGAAACACTTACTGGTTCTGGGTTCAAGGTTGTTGCATTGCTCAAATGAGGATCTGGATCACAGAACCAGGCAGATCACAGTCCCAGAGTGAGAAGGAACATTAGAACACTAGAGTGTGCAGCTGAAGATCACAGATCCAGGGCCAAAACGAGTATATGTGATGGCTCACAGACCAGAATAAAGGCCAAAAGAGCAGTGACCAATCTCTCCTTACATCACACTACTTGAAAGAAGCAAAAATCTACAAGTACCCAGAATTGGCTCTGAAAAAAGCAGCAAAATAAATCTAAAATTTGGAACAGTGCTCTTCTCTCCACCAGGAGCAGAGCCCAACTTTAACATAAAATTAAAAGTCAAGAAATAGAGTGGAAAATGATCAAACAACAACAAAAAGAATATCATAGCTAAATTTTAGAAGAATTGGATCAAGGAAAACATATTGCAAGCAGCTAGAAAGAAATAATTCAGGAGCCACAATCAGAATTACTCACGACCTAATAGATTTCACCTTAAAGGTTAGAAGGGCCTGGAATCTGATATTCTGAAAGAGAAAGGAACTTGGATTGCAGCCAAGAATCAACCATCCAGCTAAATTGAGCATTATCTTTCAGGGAAGAAGAAGAAAATGACAATAATGAGACAACATACCAAAATTTATGGGATGCAGCCAAAGCAGTTCTTAGGGGAAGTTATATCTCTAGAAGCTTACTTGCATAAAATAGAGAAAGGGAAGATCAATGAATTGGGCTTTCAACTAAAAAAGCTAGAAAAAGAACAAATTAAACTTCCCCCAATCAAATACCAAACTTGAAATTCTGAAAATAAAAGAAGAGATTAATAAAATTGAAAGTAAAAAAAAAAACTATTGAAGTAATAAGACTAAGCTGGTTTATGGGGAAAAAACAAAATAGATAAAGCTTTAGTTAATTTGATTAGAAAAAGGAAAGAAGAAAATTAAAAGGAAAAGGATGAACTTTGTACCAATGAAGAGAAAATTGGATCAATAATTAGGAATTATTTTGCCCAACTGTATGCCAATAAATATGATAATCTAAATGAAATAGATGAATATTTACAAAAATATAGATTGGCCAGATTAACAAAAGAGGAAACAAATTACTTAAATAGTTTCATTTTAGAAAAACAAATTAAACAAGCTATTAATGAACTCCCTAAGAAAAAAATCTCCAGGGCCAGATGGATTTACATGAGAATTCTACCAAACATTTAAAGAACAATTAATTCCAATATTATGCAAACTCTTTGGAAAAATAGAGAAAGAAGGAATCCTTCCAAATTCTTTTTATGACACAGACATGGTGCTGATAACTTAGCCAGATAGGGACAAAATAGAGAAAGAAAATTATAGACCAATTTCCCAAATGAATATTGATGCAAAAATCTTAAATAAAATATTAGCAAAGAGATTACAGCAAGTTATCCCCAGGATAACACACTATGACCAAGTAGGATTTATACCAGGAATGCAGGACTGGTTCAATATTCAGAAAACCATTTGCATAGTTAACTATATCAATAACCAAACTAACAAAAATCATATGATGATATTAATAGATGTAGAAAAAGTATTTGACAAAATCCAACACCGATTCCTATTAAAAACCCTAGAGTACAGGAATTAATGGAGTTTTCCTTAAAATGATCAATAGATCTATTGCATCAGCAAGCATCAGATGTAATGGGGATAAACTAGCACAATTCCCAATAAGATCAGGGGTGAAACAAGGTTGCCCGCTATCATCACTACTATTCAATATTGTATTAGAAATGTTAGGTTTGACAATAAGAGAAGAAAAAGAGATTAAAGGAATTAGAATAGGTAAAGAGGAGACCAAATTACCACTCTTTATAGATGATATGATAATATACTTAGAAAATCCTAAAGAATCAACTAAAAAACTACTAGAAATAATTTACAACTTTAACAAAGTTGCAGGATACAAAAGAAATCCACATAAATCAGAAGCATTTTTATATATTACCAACAAAGTTCAGCAGCAAGAGATACAAAAAGAAATTCCATTTAAAATAACTGTAAATAGTATAAAATATTTGGGAGTCTACTACTTGTCAAGGCAAAGTCAAGAACTGTATGAACACAATTAGAAAAAAACTTTTCACACAAATAAAGTCAGATTTAATCTCTTGGCAAAATAGCAAGTGTCCATGGGTAGGCCAAGTTAATATGATAAAAATGACAATACTACCTAGATTAATTAATTTATTCATTGCTATAAAACTCCCAAGGAATTACTTCACAGAGCTAGAAAAAATAATAACTAAATTCATCTGGAAGAACAAAATGCCAAGAATTTCAAGGGAATTAATGAAACAAAATGCAAATGAAGGTGGCCTAACTGACAGTGGGAACTGAATGTGGATTACACCACCATATTTTTACTCTTTTTATTGTTGTTTGCTTGCATTTTATTTTCTTTCTCATTTTTCCCCTTTTGGATCTGTTTTTTCTTGTGCAGCATGATGTTTGTGGAAATATGTAGAGAGGAATTGCACATTTAACATATATTAGATCACTTGCCAGCTGGGGGAGGAGGGGAAGGGAGGGTAAAATTAGAACTTGAGGATTTGTAGAGGTGAATGTCAAAAATTATCCATCTATATACATTTTGAAAATAAAAAGCTATAGGGGCAGCTAAATGGAGCAGTGGATAGAGCACCAGCCCTGAAGTCAGGAGGACCTGAGTTCAAATCTGGTCTCAGACACTTAACATTTCCTAGCTGTGTGACCCCTGGGCAAGTCACTTAACTTCAATTGCCTTAGCAAAAAAAGAAAAAAAGAAAAGAAAAGAAAAGAAGAAGCTATAATTAAAAGTTCTCAGATGGGCAGTTCAATGAACTGGACATACAACAACAACAACAAAAAGCTAGATAAACCTGATTAAATACCAAATTGGAATCTGAAAAATCAAGGGAGAGATTAATAAAATTGAATGTAAGAAAACCATTGAATTAATAAATAAAACTAGAAGCTGGTTTTATAGGGGAAAACGATAAAATAGATGAACTATTTGTTAATTTGATTAAAAAAGGAAAGAAGAAAACCATTTACCAGTATCAAAAATGAAAAGGATGAATTTGCCATCAATGAAAAAAAATTAAAGCAATCATTAAGAAATATTTTGGCCAATTATATGCCTTTTAAAAGCTGATTATCTAAGCAAAATGAGTAAATTTTTATTTACCAAAAAATGTTTTCTAAATGAATGGATGCCCATCATTTGGGGAATGGCTGAATAAGGTATAATATATGAATGTAATGGAATTTATTGTTCTATAAGAAATGATCAGCAGGATGATTTCAGAAAGGCCTGGAGAGACTTACATAAACTGATGCTAAGAGAAGTGAGCAAAACCAAGAGAACATTATACACAGCAACAAGAAGATTATTTAATGATCAACTTGATGAACATGGCTTTATTCAACAATGAGGTGATTCAGGCCAGTTCCAATTGACTTGTGATGGAGAGAGCCATCTGCATCTAGAAAGGTCTATGGGGACTGAATATGGATCACAAATAATATTTTCACCTTTTTTATTGTTGTTGTTTGTTGTTATTGGCTTGATTTTTTTTCTCATTTTTTCCCTTTTTGATCTGATTTTTTCTGTGCAGCATGATAAATGTAGAAATATGTTTAAAAAAACAAAACAATATAACTGCTAGACTTACACCTAAGGGAGATGAAAGCAGAAGAGTTATATATGTTTATATGTCTGGTTATAAATATAAGTAATGTGAGAGAAAAAGAAGGAGAAAGAGAGAGACAGAATTGTGATATTATAATTTTTTATTATGTTAACATGGGACCACAAGGGAAAATATTTTCCAGATTAACAGAAATACAAATAGAATACTTAAATAACCCTGGCTTAGAAAGAGAAATTTAACAAGTTGTCAATAGAATTCCCTAAAAAAATTCCTAGGACCAGATAGATTCACAAGTAAATTCTGCCAAACATTTTTTTTAATTTTATTTTATTTGCATAACATATGTGTGGGTAATTCTTCAACAATAACCCTTACACAGCTTTCCGTTACAAATTTTTCCCCCCAACTTCCCCACCCCTTCCCTAGATGGCAGGATATCCACTACATGTTAATTATGTTAAAATATTGGCAAATCGAATATATGTATACATATTTCCAAACTTATTGTTGTGCAAGAAAAATCTTATCTACACAAACAATATATCAGATAAAGGAAACACAATGTAAGCAAACATCAATCAAGGAGTATGAGAATGTTATGTTGTGGTCCACATTTCGCATCCCTCTCTCTGGGTGTATATGGCTTTCTTCAGTGAACAATTGGAGGTGGTTTGAAACATATCATTGTTGAAGAGAGCCATGTCCATCAGAATTAATTGTCATATAGTACTGTTGTTGCCGTGTATAATGATCTCCTGGTTCTGCTCATTTCACACAGCATCAGTTCATGTAAGTCTCTCCAGGCCTCTCTGAAATCATCTTGCTGGTCATTTCTTACAGAACAATAATATTCCATAATGTTCATATACCATAATTTATTCAGCCATTCTCCAATTGAAGGGCATCTATTCAATTTCCAGTTTCTAGCCACTACAAAAAGGGCTGCCACAAACATTCTTGCACATGTGGGGCCTTTTCCTTTCTTTATGATTTCTTTGGGATATAAGCCCAATAGAAATGCTGCTGGGTCAAAGGGTATGCACAGTTTGATAACTTTTTGAGCATAGCTTCAAATTGTTCTCCAGAATGGCTGTATCCGTTCACAGCTCCACCAACAATGCATCAGTGTCCCAGCCCTCCCACAACCCCTCCAACATTCATCATTAACTTTTCCTGTCATTTTAGCCAATCTGACAGGTGTGAAGTGGTACCTCAGGGTTGTCTTGATTTTCATTTCTCTGATCAACAGTGATTTGGAGCACCTTTTCATATGACTATAAATAGTTTTAATTTCATCCTCTGAAAATTGTCTGTTCATATCCTTTGACCATTTATTGATTGGAGAATGGCTTGAATTTTTATAAATATAAGACAGTTCTCTATATATTTTAGAGATGAGACCTTTATCAGAACCCTTGAATGTAAAGATGATTTCCCAATTTATTACTTCCCTCCTAATCTTGTCTGCATTGATTTTGTTTGTACAAAAACTTTTTAACTTAATATAGTCAAAGTTATCTATCTGGTTTTCAATTAAGAGTTCCAGTTCTTCTTTGGACATAAATTTATTCCATCTCCAAAGGTCTGAGAGGTGAACTATATTACATTCCTCTAATTTACTTATAGTATCACTCTTTATATCCAGATCATGAACCCATTTAGATCTTATCTTGGTATGTGGTGTTAGATGTGGGTCAAGCCCTAATTTCTTCCACACTAGTTTCCAGTTTTCCCAGCAGTTTTTGTCAAATAGTGAATACTTATCCCAAAAGCTGGGGTCTTTGGGTTTATCAAAAACCAAATTGCTATAGTTATTGCCTAGTTTGTCTTGTGATTCTATCCTATTCCACTGATCGACTACTCTATTTCTTAGCCAGTACCAAATGGTTTTGATGACCGCTGCTTTATAATATAGTTTTAGATCTGGTACAGCAAGTCCACCATCGTCAGCCTTTTTTTTCATTAATCCCCTTGAAATTCTTGACCTTTTGTTTTTCCAAATGAACTTTGCTACTATTTTTTCTAGATCTGTAAGATAATTTCTTGGGAGTTTGATTGGTATGGCACTAAATAAGTAAATTAGTTTGGGTAGTATTGTCATTTTTATTATATTCGCTCGTCCTACCCATGAGCATTTTAAGTTTTTCCAATTGACTAGGTCTGATTTGATTTGTGTGGAAAGTGTTTTGTAATTTAGTTCATATAGTTCCTGACTATCCCTTGTCTGCCAAACATTTAAACAACAATTAATTCCAGTATTATATAAAGTATTTGGGAAAATAGACAAAGAAAAAAGATTTCGCAATTCTTTTTGACACAAATATGGTACTGATACATAAACAAGGAAGAGCAAAAACAAAAAGAAAACTATAGACCAATTTTTCTAATGACTACTGATGCAAAAATTTTAAATAAAAACTAGCAAGGAGATTATAGCAATGTCACCAACATCATTCACTATGACCAAGTGGGATTTATATCAGAAACACAGGATTTGTTCAGTATTTGAAAAACTATCAGCATAATTGACCATATCAATAACAAAATTTTTTTAAAAATCACCTAAGGATCTCCAAAATACATAAAAACTTTTTGACAAAATACTGCACCCATTCCTATTAAAAACGCTGGAAAGCAGAGGAATTGATGAAATTTTCCTTAAAATGACAAGCAGTATCTCTCTAAAACCAACAATGAAGTCTAACTGTAATGGGGACAAGTAGAAGCATTCTCAGTAAGACTGGGGTGAAGAAAGGATGCCTATTTTCACCTCTATTACTTGATATTGCACTGGAAATATTAGTTTTACAAATAAGAGAAGAAAAAGAAATTGAGGGCATTAAAATAGGCAATGAGGAAACAAAATTATCACTCTACAGATGACATGATGATATACTTAGAGAATCCTAGACAATCAACTAAAAACTACTTGAAGTAATTAACAACTTTAGAGAAGTTGTAGGATATAAAATAAACCTGCATAAATCATCAACATTTCTATGTATTACAAAATCCAGCAGGAAGAGTTAAAGAGAAATTCCAAATACTTTTTAACACAAATAAAGTCAAATCTAAATAATTGAAAAAAATTAATTGCTCATGGATAGACTGAGCCAATATAATATAAATAGCAATTCTTTCTAATTTAATTCACCTATTCAGTGCCATAACAGTAAAACTACCAAAAATTAGTTTGTAGAGAAAGAATAATTAATAAAAATTCATCTGAAAGAACAAAAGGTCACAAATATAAAAAAAAGATTTTTAAAATGTGAAGGAAAGTAACCTAGCAGTATCAGATCTCAAACTATATTGGAAAGCAGCAATCATCAAAACAACCTGGTATTCTCTAAGAAATAGACTGATGCATCAATATAAGAGATTAGGTATACAATACAGTAGTAAATGACTATATAATTTATTATTTTATAATCACAAAGATCCAAGTTTTGGAACAAGAAGTCTCTATTTGACAAAAACTGCTAGGACAACTGAAAAAGTTTGGCAGAAATTAAGAATAAACCAATATCTCACATTATATATCAAGATAAGGTTAAAATGGGCACATGATTTATACATAAAAGGTGATACTATAGGTGAATTAATGGAGTATGGAATAATTTAATTGTCATAGCTATGGATAAGGAAAGAATTTATGACCCAACAAGAGAGCATTACAAAATGTAAAACAGTTGATTTTGATTATATTAAGTTAAAAAAGGTTTTGTACAAAGAAAATCAATGTAATCAAGATTAGAAGAAAAGTAGAAACCTGGAGGAGATGGAGAAAAAATAGAAATAACTATGGAAATTTCATGAGAAGAAAAAGTTTGAGTGAAATATGATTTCCATCTTGGGCCCAAGAAGCCATGGATCACTCTGTAGAAGTGAGGGGAAATGAGTATGGGAATGACTCAAACAAAAGTTATCATCCCTACAAGAGGCTACAAATTGTAAATTTAGAGGTCCATAATGGATTTTCATAAATATTAAATTGAATTATAGTTTTAATATCTTTGAAACAGACATGGCATCTCCACAGGGCACATAAATACATAAGGGACAAACCTTGAATTTCACCAAAATGTCCTCCTTTAAGTTATAGGCTTTTTTTTTTT
>JAJPUD010022628.1:0-21109 GCA_023553655.1 Myrmecobius fasciatus | reverse complement strand
ATGGCTGAATAAATTATGGTATATGAATGTTATGGAATATTATTGTTTTGTAAGAAATGACCAACAGGAGGATTTCAGAGAGGCCTGGAGAGACTTGCATGAACTGATGCTGAGTGAAATCAGCAGAACCAGGAGAACATTATATACAGCAACAAGACTATACGATGATCAATTTTGATGGACATGGTTCTCTTCAACAATGATGTGATTCAAACCAGTTGTTCTGAGATGAAGATAGTCATATACATCCAGAGAGAGGCCTGTGAGAACTGAGAGTGAACTACAACACAGCATTTTAACGCTTTCTGTGAATATTTCCATGCATTTTGTTTTCCTTCTTAGGTTGTTTTTTTCTTCTTCTCTTTCTAGATCTGATGTTTCTTGTGCAGTAAGATAACTGTATAGATATGTATACATGTATTGTATTTGTCATAAAATTTATCCTATTTAGCATGTATTAGATTACCTGTCATCTAGGGGTGGGGGGTGGGGGGAAGGAGGGGAAAAGCTTGGGAAAAAAAGTTTTTGCAAAGGTCAATGTTGAAAGGTCACTCATATATTTTGTAAATAAAAAGCTTTATATATAAAAAAAAAGAAAATCCCATCAACAAAGCTAAATAAAATAGCTTTTCAAACAGGTATGCAAATAATTTTATTCTATGATGTCCCTATGATATAGATCTCAAGGACTATACTCATAATAAAGACTGAAATGCATCTGTCTCAAAAAGTTATTATAAACTTTTAGTTCTGTTTCATCAGTTCCTAAATTTTGCCCTCTCATGTAGGAAAGTCTGAGCCAGGTCATTAGCTTCTCAAGATAAAATTCCTTATACTTCAATACATAAGACTGAGGAAGATGCATTTAAAGGAACAGAAATGATTTGAATAAGGAAGTTGATTAATTGCTTTACATTTTTTGCTCCAGCAGAAAAGTACCTTTATTGTGCCCCAAATGAATCTATTGACCTGAAAGAAAGAATATATGTCCTTGAGTATTTCCTCAAGAATAACTAGATCAGTAAAATGTATTTTAAAGTGCCACCACTCATAACATAGTTAAAGAGGAAAAGTATACCTTTGATTTCTTTATATCTCTCCATTTTTCAATCTTCAGGTAGCTTCCCTTTCAAGATTCCTGGGGATAATCAGAAAGTTAATAAATATAGCCAATACCTATTGGCACAGTTCCTGTCTCAATTTTCCTCAGTTGCACTATCAGTCTCCCTCAGTTGCTGTTTCAGTTTCCCTTAATTGTGCTGTCCCAGAATAGCAATCCCCACTTCCTGACCTTCAGAAATAATTGGACTCACATTCCAAAGGAGTTATAAAAACCTCCATATGGCCAGCCTGGACATACCCCTTATCTGTATGACCCAGACTTACTGTCTTCTCCCAGTTCTGGTATCCTTTACTCCTTACCTGCCAGAACTGAATTTATGGTTTCCTTGGATACCAGATGTGCTCACATGTTCCCATGAGTTCTTTGTCTCTCCTGGGCTATGGAGATTATAAAATTCATGTTCCCCATCAATGAGGTGCTGAGTAATACTTTGTATTACTCAGTCGGCTGACATGACTGTCGGTCTAAGTCTCTGGCCTGGACAGTGTGCTTTGAGACATGAGTCCCAGCAGTTCTGATCCATAGCTATGGATTCTGAACTCTCAATTAAAATCAATAAAGCATTACCTAATTTCCACTGTGTGATACTGCCTCAGTTTCTCCCTGAGCATTACACTATTATGTATAAACAGTCTGTTAAGCTCTAGGGATAGCAAAGAAAGAAAAAGAACAGTCTCAGATATCAAGAAAGTCACAGCTTAATAGGGAAGACAAAATTCAAACTATGTACAAACAAGCTATATAGAAGATAAATAGGAGATAATCAATAAATAGGACTGCTGTTAAGGAGGATCAAGAAAGATGTCTTTTTAAATGTTGCATTTTATCTGGGACTTGAAATATTTTAAGAAAATCATGAGACAGAAATGAGGAGCTGAAATACAGCATCTTTTGGTGAAGGAACATCAATGAAACCAATGTTACCAGATCTTAGATTAAATGAAAATGCCTAGAAATGAGAAAGCATAGGGCTTCAAATGTCAAACAAAGGATATTACACTTGATCTTGAAGGTGACAGGGAGCTATTAGATTTTATTGAATATGGATGGAGAAAGTAGTAAGGTGATTAGACAGCTTTAATAAAATCATTTTGACAGATGAGTGGAGTTTGGATTAGAATGAGGAGAGATTTGAGGCAGGTAGACCTTCAGAATGTTATTGCAATAGTCTATAGGTTAGATGATGAGGGAGTAGGACATGTGTAGATAAAATCAACAGGGCCTGAGCACAGATTGGATAGAAGAGAATGAAAAAAAGTGAAGATTTTTGGATAACATTTATGTTGCAAGGTTGAAGGAATGGGGCAATAATGATTCCTTGGACAGTTTTAAGTAGGTGGAAAATAGGTGATGGGATGAGATAAAAATAAGTTTAGTTTGATGTGTGTTTACTTTAAAATGTCTACATCATAACAATTTGGGGGAAATGGGACACTGGTGGTCAGAATAGAGGTCAAAATTGGATAAGTCTATTCAGGATTATGTTCCCCAGACTGTGTCCTATTCTTACTTCTGTTTTCAAGCACTACAATATATCTGCCATGGGACTTATTGAGTGAAGTCTATGCTTGGTAAGTAAAGCTTATTTTGTAAGCTAATTTGTGTTGGGTGTTAGTTCAAAGTGGCTTAAAGTGTTATTCTTTCAGATAGATTTGCATTTTAACAGCTACTAAAGATTAATCTCTAAACCCTAAGGAACAAATTTCTAAGAGCAAAATTTTAGTTACAAGAACAGGTGGGATGATGAGAATTGTTTTTTTTTTTTTTTTTCCCCAACATCAGTGTGAGGGATTGCCTCATTTGCTTACTGCTGACATTAATAGTAAGAAGAATGTGAGAGTCTCAGTTGGACATTTCTCAGCCATGTCTTGACTCAGCAGACATTGCAGATTGGTTAATGTAACACTAAGCTACAATCCTGGCCTTCTATCCTACTGCAACAGATTTTCTAGGCAAAGAAGCCCTTGAGCAAGCTCTCCTAGCATATATATATGTATATATATATGTGTATATATATATATACATATATATAATACACACATATTATATATATATACACATAATATACATATACATATAAATACATATATATAGATATAATATCCTAGTAAGCAACTTAAATATAGTGTAATAGTCAGGATCAAAAATCCTAGGCCATTGTACTTTTAGAAACATTGCTGGTTCCATGGTTGATTCATTCTCCCTCTTCTATATAATTGCTCTATTTGAATGATGCTTGTTCTGCCTTCTCTATGAAGACAATTAAAACAAAACAAACAACAACAAAATAGCAACAGCAGCAATAGCAACAAAAGGAAATGCAACTGAGATTTCTATAAGATTTTAAACTTTGCAAATTCATCATCTCATCTGATTTGTACTATCATTAACCTCATTTTGCAAATGAAGAATCTGAAAGTCAAAAAGGTAAAGATCCACATAGCTAGTAAATGATGGCAACAGGATTCCAAGATGGGCCTTCCTAACTTCATGTCTATCCATTCTCTCATATCTATCTTATTCTATTCATTTTATTATCTTTCCATAAAATATCTCTTTTGAAAACCACCAATAACCATTGAAGCTATATTGTAGTTATCTGTAATCTTTTTTTTCAAATTTATTTTGTTTAAAAAATAGAAAAGGAATACAAACAAAATGAAACAGAAAAGAAAACATTGTCATGTGCCCAGCAGAATATCAGGGAGGATTCAGAATATATAATAACAAATACCACTTCAAGAAAGTACATATAGATATATGTATGTGTATGTATATATATGCATATATATATATATATATGTATGTACATATATATATATAATATTCATGAGCCTCCATTTTTTTACTTCCTTGTAAATTGTTTTTTTTTTGTTCTCTATCATACGCCTTTTTTTACTTTATTCTTTCCCCCTTTTATCCCTCCTACCCTCAAGCAAGCTATAGTTAAGAAAGAATATATTTATATGTGCATATATAGATATATACACACGCATACATACACACACATACCCCCTCACATATCTTTCCTATCCCTGCTTACCCTTTGCTTTAATTCTGCTCCTAACTTGTCTTCCTATTACTTAATGTCCCCCAATCCATCAATCCCTCTCTTATCTTCTTCCTTCAACTTTTGCTTCCTTCTCCTTTCATCCCCCCCTCCTTATTTCTTTATAGATTTTGTAGGGTACTATAACCTTTATGATATATGTGTAGTGATTCCTATTTCACTCATTCCTGATATGATATGATATGATATGAGCCCTCCTACCTGCTCTAACTCCTCTGTTTATTCTTCCTCTGTACCTCATTTATATGACATAATAACTATTTTTACATTTACTTTGCCTCAATTGGTTTTTTTTGAGCTGTTGTATTGTTGATGTAAATCTTAAACATATGCCATAAATTTCCCATATTAAAAAAATAAGCAAATTATCCATGTTGAGTTCCTTGAAATTGCTCCTTGATATTGACTATTATGTGATGTTAAATTTTCTGTTCGACTTTAGTTGATAGAAAGCCTTGAAAATCTGTAAGTTCATATTGTTGTGGGATATGATATTTTTGGCCACAGGCTAATTCTTTTGATTGTAGTAGACATCATTCTAGGAAATGTGGTCTTTAATTGTGGCTTCTGATAAGTCTTGTGTAATTCTAATTGTAGCTTTCCACAAAGGATCTCATTAAGGTGGATTTTTTTTCCTTTTCTACTTTCCCCAATTCTAATTTTTAAAGAGTTATTTTCATCTTTGTATATACTTTTCTTGTTGGTTAAAATTTTTTTTCATAATCTTGTTTTTCTTGGATAGGTTTTTTTTTAGCTTTTCCTCAATATCTCTCATTTGACGTTCAAATTATTTTTTGAATTCTATAAATTCTCTCTGAGCAGGGAGCTATTTCATATTACTCTTTGGAGTGGAAGCTTTTTTTTTATTTCAGTATCCTTTGAAAATGAACCCCTGTCTTCCCTTTTCCCATAGAATGCTTCTATGGTGGAGTTCTTTCTTTTTTGCAGCTCTTTTTCTTTTTTTCTAAATAAGAGGTATTAGTTTAAGTGTCTCTAGTTATGGTTTCTCTAGTTTCTCAGACCTTCTCACAACACTCTCCTTTGACAAGAAACCCTATAACAAAAGCTAGATCCTCCTGCAAGTGCGTGAGCAAGGGGAGTCTCTCTGCCTCAATGCTTATGCACTTACTGGGTTCTGGTTCCTTCCTCCCTCCATCCCCCAAGCCTCAATCTCTGTAGCACACCTGGCTTTCCTTCTCAGATGAAGTTCCCTCAGTGTTCCTAGAGTCAGACCAGGACTGGTCAAACAATTCAGAAGGTGAAAGTTTCTGGGATCCCCACAAAGGCTCCAGCTCTAGTTGTTTCTGTGGAGCTAGCCAGGAAGTGCCCGCATTTCATTTGAGTTAATCTTGGTTCCCAGTCTTTTTTCAGATCTCCAGTTTTTCCTCAGATCTTGGGATGTAACAGGAGGATCCCTGTTCTGCCCCAAGACTTTTTGATTTTGTTATGAATCCATGTTTGTTCTAAGGTATAAATTTGTCTGTTTGTGGGGAAACCTGGAGAGCTTGAAATTTACTAACATACTTCTCCATCTCCACAAAATACACCCCCACTCCTTTGTCAATTGTTAATTCAAAGGGACTAGGAGCAGCTGCTCTGATGTTAGGTTGCCAGAATGCAATGCCTACAGACACCAAAACAGTGCTGCAGAATTGAGAAAATCAAGGTTACTTCACTTTCAAGTCACATATATTCCCAGGGTGTATAGAGAAAAACTTTTAAACTTTTGTAACATTTGTAATTTCTAAAGTTTCTTTTCTTTATTGGCAACATTAGTGTGCACAAAGAAATATTCCTTCTTCTACTGAGAAGCTCGTTGTGTTCCTGCATGATCAATGTTCTCCTTACTACAAATCACAGAACCAGAAACTTTTAACTTTTTCCTGCTAGTGGGAAAAACACACTTTAGAATAATACAATGCCTGGGGCTGTTCGTGGGGTATAAAAATAAACAATCTGCCTGGCTAAATTAGAAGTCTAGGTTTTCTTTGTTTTTGTTCAGTCAGGTCAGACTCTTCCTGACCTCATTTTATATTTTCTTGTTAAAGATTCTAAAGTGGCTTGCTATTTACTCCTCCAGCACATTTTGTAGATGAGAAAACTGAGATAAATAGGGTTTTGTGATTTGCCCAGGATCTTACAGCTAGTAAATGTCTGAGGCTAACTTTGAACTCATGAACATGAGTCCCCCTGATTCTAATCCAGTATCTCTGTCACCTAATTGTCCTGCATCCAAATCAATGAGAATTGAGATAAAAGCAGAAAACTGATGGTTGAAGCATATATTCCCAGACTGAATAGTGGGATCATCGGTCAATTCATAGGTACTACCAATTGCAACAAGTGTGCTGCAAGGATATGGATAACCTTAAAATGTCATCCTAACATGCTGGCATAGGCATGTGCTAAATTTTCCATATTACTCCATCTTTCTAATTTATTTGTACTAGTAAGGACTTCATAATATCTCTATGAATAGGTTTCAACATAAAGAGCAACAAGTTTTAAATGTTATCCCTTCTCTTTGGGGGATGGGGGAATAAAACTAATACAAATACAAATAAAATTTAAAAAAACCTCCTCAGACCAAGAGAGTATCACTTTCTGGGAAAGAATTATCATAAAATCATTACATTTTCTAGGATTTAAAACTGTGCATGAATTTTCATTTTTATATACCCTTAAGGTACATTTCATAGTCTTTACACTGGTATCACTAAAATCCTAAAAATTCATTGTAGCAATCTCAATTTTTGGAAAATGTCAGCATTCCAGGTTTGGGTGGTTCAACTAAGCAAGACCAGAGAAACAAGAGAGCATGGCTGTTAGCCATACAAAAATGTAACTTTTGGTACTTCTCATTATTGAAACAAACCATATACCAATAGATATGTGATTTTTAATATGTTTGTAGGAATGCTTCAGGGTGTTAGAATATATATTATTTGGGAAAAGACCTGTATTCAGGTTAATCTCATTAAGAGCAAAATTCAAGAGATCTATTTCACACATACAGATATATGTGCACATATAAATAAATGTATGTATATTCATTCTGTGCAAGACATAAGTTGCAGAATGTGGAAATGGGAACAGAAGATTTGTCAATATATGGAATGGGCCTATATGTGTATTGATTTAAATTTTGTTCCTAAACTACTTGCTAAACATATTGAATGTGTCTTTCAAAAAACCGAAGTTGCTTTTAACAGAATTTTGTGAAAGTATAGGGTTATTCTGACTAACAAGGCAGCACCTTTTTTATTGAACACCCACCTTGTTAGTATTGAGCTTTAAGGTCCAATTATCTTTAGGCTGTGATGGTCAGAGCATCTCTTTTTTATGGCATTTATTTGTATTGAAAGAAAATTTATAATCCACAAGAGAACATTTTCCTGAGATTCTTCAGTGAAGCTCATTGTGAAAGTTCGGTTGTCTATTCCTGAAGACTGGCATTGAAAGGAAATAGCCTAATTATGTCACTGATTAATTAAATGCTTATTAAAAACTCCTTCAAGGGTCCCTAGGGTCATCACCAGTGCTGAAGGACAAGAGAGGCAGGTGAAACATTGTTATATGCAGACACAAGGAGGAATAACAGTTGTGTTCTGTATTAAATTTTTCAAAAGAAAAGTCAAATCACGTGCTTAATCATCTGAGCTCTAGCTCCAAAGTGATGAAAGTCATTGAAAGAAACTATGTGCTATCTTTACCTATGAATTAGAAAGATTCTGGAAATGGTGTTAAGGTTAAGTATACTGCCTAAGGAGAAATACGTTATTACTCTTTTGTTGTAGATTTAATAAAAAGTATTATAATAATAAAACAACAACCTTCTGCAGAATAAGTCAATGCAGAAATGCTGATGCTAGCAGGCTTCATGGGTCATGCAAATTCCAATGTAAGGCAAATTTATAAACATGTTGTCAAATTTTAGAAGGCAAATTTAAATTTGCTAACTAAAAAATCAGAATCCATAGATTAAGTTATTCCAAATAACTCCATTTGTCTGAACATTAGCTATTTTATTTCATTAACAATGTCAATGGGCCCTAGAGAAACAAATACAACTGTCTTTATTTAGAGAGTGGTATGAGTGCTAATGTTATGCTTCATAATTGTGCTCCAAGCAGGGGGCAGTAAGAATAATAACATCAAGTGCATTTCAAAGAAGGAAGGAAAAGAGGATGAATAATACATGTTTCAGGGAATACGGATTTTTATTATGTGGCTAGAGCCTTAGTTACTAAGATAGGTTTCAAGTGTAATATAATTTTAATTATTATATTACCTATACATTATTAGCTACACTTCTGGGGAGGGGCAGTAAAAATAATAAAATATCTTATAGTTCAAAAGATTTTTTAAATGTATATCATCACAGACACACACTATTTTTTAAAATTATGCAAACACACAGGTATACATATGCATTTAACACTCATACATATACATACATAAATATAAATATATATATATATACATATACATATATAGATACACATGCTTATCTGCTTCTCTCTTTTTCTCTACTGATCCTTAAGATATCCCTATTATAGTTTCCTTGCATATCTCTTCATTATATTTAGTTTATTATTCCTTTGAGATAATAACAATTCCTGCATTTTGAATTTGCTCAAAGAATCATATGCACTTTGAACATTTTTAAGTTTAGATGTATTTATTTAAAATACCTTCTTCAGTTCTATGAAGTACAAATTCATTCAATTAGCTTTTGCTATCATAATAATAGGTAACAATTAATTAGATATGTGCTTAGCAATATATTAAGAACTTAAAAATGATCATTTCATTTGATACTCACAATAAACTTGTGAAGTAGTTGCTACTATTATCTACATTTTACAGCTGAAAAAACTGAGGCAAACAAATGGTAAGAGTCCAAGGTCACATTTGAACTCACATTTTCTTCACTCTAGGCCCAGATCTTTGTCTCTTTATCCACAGTATCATTTAGCTGCTCCTTCATGATTATTATATATTTTCCATCATCACAAATTTATATTATTGTTTCTTCTTTTACTCTTAATTCTTTACAAAAAGAAACGTGGTGGGAAAAAGAAACAATCTGCTAAAGAACAATAATATGTAATTAAAGTTAAGAAATATTTCCCATATTTTTACTCTCTCTAATATACATTTATTTCATCCACATCATGACTTTTCTCATTAAAGTACCAATGTATTTCAGATCAGCATAAGAAATTACATGGGAATTTGGGGGGAAAGCAGTGTGATGGAAGCAGCAGAAAGCATGTGTACAATAGTAGGCCACAGAAAAAGTTTAGAAATGCAGAAATGTATAAAATATATGCATAATATTAAATAATATCTATCAACACAAATTTTGCAATAAAGTAGTGTAAACAACCCAAAAAAGGAAAAAAAAAACAGACTTCTTCTCTGGGAGAAAGAGAGGACCAAAAATTTTCTGGAGTTTTTCTATACCATGGTCTTAACCCTCATCTTATGGAACAGAGAACTATTGATTTAAATTCTGATTGTTATATTTCTTTGCAACACCTACTGTTATATCTTTGAATGATTATCCATCTGAAGCTGGTTTTGCTATAAATGAATGTTATTTTCTTTTTTTTTTTATTTAAGCTTTTTATTTGCAAAACATATGCATGGGTGATTTTTCAACATTGACTCTTGCAAAGCTTTCTGTTCTAAATTTTTCTCTATTTCCCCCATCCCCCAAAATATATGTCCCCATACATGACAGATCAAATATGTGTATACATATTTATACAGTTATCTTGCTGTACAGGAAAAAGCGGATGTACAAGACAAAAAAAGTGAGAAGGCAAACAAAATTCAATCAAACATCAATAGAAAGCATGAAAATGCTATGTTGTGGTCTACACTCAGATCCCACAGGCTTTTCCCTAGGTGTAGATGGGTTTCTTCATCACTGAACAATTAGAACTGGTTTGAAAAATCTCATTGTTGAAGAGAACTATGTCCATCAGAATTGATCATCATATAGTATTGTTGTTGCCATGTATAATGATTTCCTGATTCTGCTCATTTTGTTCAGCATTAGTTCATGCAGATATCTCCAGTCCTCTCTGAAATCATCCTGTTGGTCACTTCTTACAGGACAATAATATTCCATAACATTCATATACCATAATTTATTCAGCCATTCTCCAATTGATGGGTATCCATTCAGTTTCCAGTTTCTAGCCACTAGAAAAAGAGCTGCCACAAACATTCTTGCACATGTGGGGCCCTTTCCTTCTTTTAAGATCTCTTTGGGATATCGGCCCAATAGAAATACTGCTGGGTCAAAGGGTATGCACAGTTTGATAATTTTTGGAGCATAGTTCCAAATTGCTCTCCAGAATGGTTGGATCCGTTCACAGTTCCACCAACAATGCATCAGTGTCCCAGCCTTCCCACATCCCCTCCAACATTCTTCATTATCTTTTCCTGTCATCTTAGCAGATCTGACAGGTATGTAGTGGTATGTCAGAGTTGTTTTAATTTGCTTTTTTCTATATCAATAGTGATTTGGAGCAGCTTTTCATGTGACTAGAAATAGTTTTGATTTCTTCATCTGAAAGTTGTCTGTTCATATCCTTTGACCATTTATCAATGGGAGAATGGGTTGAATTTTTATAAATTTAAGTCAATTCTCTATATATTTAAGAAATTAGGCCTTCATCACAACCCTCACATGTAAAAATGATTTCCCAATTTATTGCTTCCCTCCAAATCTTGTATGCATTACTTTTGTTTGTACAAAAACTTCTTAACTTAATATAATCAAAATTATCTATCTGGTGTGAAATTAAGAGTTCCACTCTTCTTTGGACACAAATTCCTTCCTTCCCCACAGATCTGACAGGAAAACTATCCTATGTTCCTCTAATTTGTTTTTAATATCACTCTTTATGTATAAATCATGAACCCATTTAGATCTTATCTTGAGATGTGGTGTTGTGTGGGTCAAGCCCTAGTTTCCAATTTTCCCTGTAGTTTTTGTCAAATAATGAGTTCTTATCCCAAAAATGTGCCTGTCTGGGTTTCTCAAACACTAAATTGCTATAGTTACTGTCCTGTGATCCTATCTTATTCTACTGATCTATTACTGTATTTCTTAGCCAGAATCAAATGGTTTTGATGACCATTGCTTTAGAATATAATTTTAAATCTGGCATAGCTAGGCCACAGTCATCAGCATTTTTTTCATTAATTCCCTTGAAATTGTTGACCTTTTATTCTACCAGATGAACTTTACTACTATTTTTTCTACATATGTAAAATAATTTCTTGGCGATTTGATTCATATGGCAATAAATAATTAGATTAATTTAGGCAGTATTGCCATTTTTATTATTATATTTGCTCAGTCTACCCATAAGCCCTTGATATTTTTCCAATTGATTAGTTCTGACTTTATTTGTGTGGAAAGTGTTTTGTAGGCTAGTTTGTATAGTTCCTGACTTTTCCTTGGCAGATAGATTCCCAAATATTTCATACTATCAACAGTTATTTTGAATGGAATTTCTTTTTGTATTCCTTGTTGGTGAACTTAGTTGGTAATAAATAAAAATGCTGATGATTTATGTGGATTTATTTTGTATCCTGGAAATTTGCTAAAGTTGTGAATTTTTTCTAGTAGCTTTTTAATTGAGTCTCTAGTATTCTCTAAGTATACTATCATATCATCTGCAAAGAGTGTTAATTTGGTTTCCTCATTACCTACTTTAATTCCTTTAATCTCTTTTTCTTCTCTTATTGCCAAAGGTATAATTTCTAATAAAACATTGAATAGTAATGGTGATATTGGGCAATCTTGTTTCACCCCTTATTTTATTGGGAATGTTTACAGATTATCCCCATTACATATGATGCTAGATGATGGTTTAAAATAGATGTTACTGATCATTTTAAGGAAAACTTCATTTATTCCTACACTCCCTAATGTTTTTAATAGGAATAGTTTTTGGATTTAATCAAATGGTTTTTCTGTATCTATTGAGATAATCATATGATTTTTATTAGTTTGGTTATTAATATAATTTATTATGCTGATAGTTTTCCTAATATTGAACCAGCCCTGCATTCCTGGTATAAATCTTACTTGGTCATAGTGTTGCTAATATTTTATTTAAGATTTTTGTATCAATATTCCTTAGGAAAATTGGTCTATATTTTTCTTTCTCTTTTCACCCTACCTGTTTTAGTTATCAGCACCATATCTGTATCATAAAAGGAATTTGGTAGACTCTCCTTAATTTTTCAAATGCTTTATAAAGTATTGGAATTAACTGCTCTTTGAATGTTTGGTAGAATTCACATGTAAATCCATCTGGCCCTGGAGATTTTTTTTCTTAGGGAGTTGATTAATAGCTTGTTCTATTTCTTTTTCTAAAATGGGATTATTTAAATAATTTATTTCTTCTTCTGTTAACCTGGGCAATTTATATTTTTGTAGATATTCCTCCATTGCATTTAGATTATCAAATCTGTTGGCATAAAGTTGGGCAAAGTAACTCCTTATCATTGCTCTAATTTCCACTTCATTGATAGAAATTTCTCCCTTTTTCATTTTTGAGACTAACAATTTGATTTTCCTCTTTCCTTTTTCAAATTAAATTAACTAAATGCTTATCTATTTTGTCATTTTTTTCATAAAAGTGACTTTTAGTTGTATTTATTAATTAAATAGTTTCCTTATTTTAAATTTTATGAATCTCCCCTTTTATTTTCAGAATTTCCAACTTGGTATTTAATTGAGGGTTTTTAATTTTCTCTTTTTCTAGTTTTTTTAATTGTAAGCCCAATTCATTGCCCTTCTCTTTCTCTATTTTATGCAAGTAAGCATCTAGACATATAAAATTTTCCACTATAATCTGTTTGGCTGTGTCCCACAAATTTTGGTATGTTGTCTCATTATTGTTATTCCTCTGGATGAAATTATTGATTATGTCTATGATTTGCTATTTGACCTATTCATTTTTAGGATTAGATTATTTAATTTCCAATTAGCTTTTGGTCTATTTTCTCCTGGCCTTATATTGCATGTGATTTTTATTGTATCATGATACAAATAAAAGGCATTTATTAAATGCCTTTTTGCATTTGATTTTGAGGTTTTTATGCCTCAACACATGGTAAATTTTTGTATAAGTTCTATGAATTGCTGAGAAAAAAGTGAACTTCTTTCTATCTCCATTACATTTTCTTCAAAGATCTATCATATCTAACTTTTCTAACATTTTGTTTACCTCCTTAACATCTTTGTTATTTATTTTGTGGTTTGATTTACCTAGTTTTGAGAGAGCAAGGTTGAGATCCCCCACTAGTATAGTTTGGCTGTCTATTTCTTCTTGCATCTCTCTTAACTTCTCCTCTAGGATTTTGGATGCTATACCACTTGGTGCATATATGTTTAGTATTGATATTGCTCCATTATCTATGGTATCCTTTAGTGAAATATAGTTTCATTCCTTATCTCTTTTAATTAGATCTATCATCACTTTTACTTGATTTGAGATCAGGATTTCTACCCCTGTTTTTTTTTTGTGGTTGTTGTTTTTTTGTTTGTTTGTTTACCTGAAGCATAATATATTTTTCTCCTGCCCTTTACCTTCACTCTGTATGTATCCCTATACATTAGATGTGCTTCTTGTAAACAACCTATTGTAGGATTCTGGTTTTTAATCCAGTCTTCTTTCTGTTTGTGTTTTATGGGTGAGTTCATCTCATTCACATTCACAGTTAAAATAACTAATTCTGTATTTCATGCCATCTTATTTACCCAATGTTATGTTTTTCTCTTTCCTTTCCCTTTTCTTCCTTCCTACCTCCCCAGTATTTTTCTTTTGATCACCACCTCCCTTAAACAGTCCTCCTTCTTTAAAACCCTTCCCCTTTTTACAGCTTTCCCCTAATTCTTCTATTTTCCCTTCTATTAGTCTTTCATTTTCTTTTCCCCTTTCCCTCCCACTTCCCTATAAGGTGGGACAAAGTTTCTCTGTGAAAACAAATATGTCTTATATTCTCTCATAGAGCCCAATCTGATGAGATTAAGATTCACACATTGCTCACTCCCTTCTTTCCCTAAATTATATTAGGTTTTCTTTGCCTCTTCATGAGCTTTTAACTTATTTTTACCTCCTTTTTTTTTTTACCTTTTTTACCTCCTTCGTCTTTTTCTAGTATGATCGTCTTTCCACCTCTCTTTTTCTTTTCCACCATCTCTTTTTCATTTTCATATTATCAGAGTAAAATCAAATTATACCCACATTCTCTAAGTATACCCATAGTAGAAATATAGTTCCCAAGAATTCTTTCCTTTTTATCTTTTTATGCTTCTCTTGAGTTCTGTATTTGGAGGTCAAATTATCTGTTTCGATCTAGTCTTCTCATTAGAAATAGGTGAAATTCACCTATATCATTAAATGACCATCTTCTTCCCTGAAGGATAATAATGCTCATTCTAGCTGGATAGCTTATTCTTGGCTGTAATCCAAGTTCCTTTGCCTTTTAAAATATTTACAAATTATCTTTTTTTTTTCCCATTATGGCTTTCAGGAAGTCCAAGAATCTTTAGTTTGTCTCTCCTAGATCTATTTTTCATATTTTCTTTTCTTTTTTCATTTTCTTTGTTTTTGTTTGACTGTTAGTCTTATTGATTCATTCACTTCCATTTGTTCAATTCTAACTTTTAGTGAATTATTTTCTTCAGTTACCTTTTTTAAGATCCTTTTGTAATTAGCCAATTGAATATTTTTTGTTCATTGCATTATTTTTCCATTTCACCAATTTTGTTTTTCAGTGAAATGGTGTCTTTTTCATATTTCTTTTTTTAGGGCATTATATGCTTTTCCAATTCCTTCTTGCAGTGATCTCATTTCATTTCTGCATTTTTCTTCTAACTCTCTTTTAAGATCCTTTATGCAGCCTTCCAGGAGAGCCTTGTGAAATGAGGACCAGCTCATTTCTCCCTTTGTGGCTTCCTCTGGTGTTACTTTACCTTTATGAACCTCAGGATCTGAAGTCTGTTCTCTCTCTCCATAAAAGCTGTCTATGGTGAAAGTTCTTCTCTGTTTTTTATTCATTTTTTAAAGCTTGAGGTCTGTTCAAAGCAAAGGAGCCACGGCTGCTTTAACTTGACCTGGGGCAGTTCCACTGATTGCCTTCTGGTGTTGAGCCATTGGGGCCAGATCCAGTGTTCTCAGTGATTTACAATCTACCTTTTATGAAAGGCAGATCTGCCAAAGCACCTGCTTGCAACCAGGACAGAGTAGCCTAAGAGGCTGGCAGAAACTTCCTAGGTTCTTAGAAAGTGCCACTCTGTGAGTCCTGTGCTATCTTCCCAAGCTGCTGTCTGGGATCTGTAGACTGTCCCTCTGCCTGATTAAAACAGATGTGTTCTGACATTTTTCCAGGGAAACTTCTGGGAATGCATTGTACTCCAAATATTTGGGGGTGCTTTGACTGCAAAGACATTTTACAGGCTTAATCTGCTATTGGTTTGATAGGAGATCAGAGCAGGTCACAGAGAGTCATGTCTGCACTCTGCCATCTTGGCTCCACTGTAAGGATGTTATTTTCTTCATCACTTTCCATGATTATTCATTTTCCCAGTTTTTTTATTTCTTAAAACAAAGAAAAGACAAAAAAAAACCCATAACCACAACCATTTCTAAGCTTCTCTTCAAAAATCCTTCTGTAACTCTAAAGGATTTTTTTATTTCTTTATCAGAATATAACTACATCAACATCATTGAGTAATTCTTAATTTCCCAAAAGTATTTACTTTTTCTTGGAATATCATATTCAAAGATTTTCTCTCTGCATAGTAGTAACCATGAGAGCTTATATAATTCTGTTTCTGATTCTTGAGTACTTATATATGTGTTCTCTTTTTTATATTTATATCTAAATTATATATATATATATAAGCATTAGAATAGAACTATTGCATGTTATGGTTTTCAGTTTCATTTTTTTTTCTGGTGGTGACCAAAGGAGTATTTTCTTTTCATTTCATTTTCTGGTTCAAACTTGATTGGGAAATTGTCTTTCATGATTTTTTAAATTTTGTTTGTTCAACTGTACATTTCAGGAAGTCTACTATTTGAGTAAATGTTTACAGGCTTCTGTTTAAATGTAAATATTCTACTTTCAGTTTTTCTTCTCAAACTATAATTTCCTATGTAATTTAAAATATCCCATTCATTTTTTTCTGGGTATATTGTATTTCTTCCTATAAAACCACTTTCCTTCCATGGACTTACTGTTTTTAGTCGGTTAAGCTTAGTCTCTTCTTATGTGTTCATATCTTAATCTTCTCTTAATCCTTGGATTTAATAGGCCTTGCTCAGTCTTGTGCTCTCTTATGTAGAGTTGTTAGGGCTTTTTGCCACTTAACAAAGTGTACCTAAACTTGGGCATACTATTCTGCTTCAACTCCTGAACTTTGTTTCAGTCTTTAAGTGACCCAACTTATGTTCTGGCCTTCTTGATTTTGGTAGGATCAAACTGCCCATGTCTTTATTTTCACTGTGATCTAAATTCAGGTTTAGGCATGTTATAAATGTGTTATCTCTTGTGACCCCCACACTCAATAGAATGTTAGGCTCACTTGTCTATAGGAAAAAAAAAACACTGGATGATGATAAGAGTGTAAACAAATATTGAAACCCACATTTAGAGCACCATCAGAGTTTTAGTTATCCATTTTTTCTCCCCCTTATTTCACATATGTTGTTCTTCTTGTAGGATCTTTAATCTGGACTTTTTATCCTTCCACTTCTAGATTTCTGATATACTTTAATGGCTTTCAGGGGACCAATGTGGCCTCATATGTCATGAATTAGTGCCCTACCCCTTGTGTACAAGTGTGGCATGCCCTAATACTTACTATGGCTCCTAATACTCAAGGAACGATAGGGCTGCAATGTGGATTTTGGGGATAAAAAAACCAGAAAAGAACAATTAACTTATTTCTAGTTAAAATGATGATTTGCACTGCTATAGAAAACCTCAGTTCTTCTATATAACTCCAGAAAATATCAGAAAAGGATTACAGAAAAAAATTTAAAAAACTAATGATAAAGTACAAAAGAAACAGAAATAAGCTTCTCTTGCTTCAATCCTAAACTATACAATGAAAACATCAACAACAATAATTTCAATAAAATAATATCATTTATATAATTAAAATAGTGTTTACTATATGCCTAGCTGTTAGGTAAGAACTTTACAATTGTTTCATTTGGATCTCATGACAAACTTGCAGAAGAAACATTATTAACCCTATTTTACAGATGAGGGAATTGTAACAAATATAATGTAAGTGACTTGGCCAAAGTCACATACCTGACAAATGTCTAAGCCTGCAAACTGAAGCCATAAATGACTGGTAGCAACATGACATCAAATAAACTAATAAGAACTCAGATAAATGTAGAAACTTGTTTGTGAACAATATTATAGTTTTATTTAATTATTTTTTTCATTAGGTTTTTATGGCATTTATGAAAGAATTTAATATATTTGCTGCACACACACCCAAACACACAAAAACAGATATTCTTAGCATAGTAATGTGGGTGAGAAGTAAAGAGAGGCAAGGATAGTAAGGAGTGGGAAGAAATGTCAGGCGGTGGTAAATACAGATGGGGCTAATGCAAATACTTTCAACTACATACACAGTGCTTTTATAATCATGTTTTGTTTATTTATTTATCTTAAAAATTGCTTTGTTCTTTGGTCCTAAATCTACTGAGAATTCTCTACATGATTGACTGTAAATGACCCTTTGGATATGGATTTTTATGGTGTTGTATAGACTTTTAATATATTAGTCTTTAGCCCCTGAATCTAACTATTTAAGATCGCTTAATGTTTGAAGTGTCTATGAATTTATTCCAATAGTAATAATATTGAATTGTAAAAATGTTCTAGTTTACTAATGTTTATGAGAAGCAAGTATGGTTTAGTGGATAAAAAGGTGATTTTAGAGTGGGGGCGAGCTAAATTCATGCATTGCATCTGACATATAATAATTTATAAAAATATGGGCAAGCCCTTTAAATTAATAATGGTCTGGTTAAATATTTAAGATTATTGGATACAGTAGTTTGAACAAAAATGGTGGCATTTAGGAAGCAACTCAGAAGAATTCTCCCAACATGCCATTTCAAACAAAATTAAAATAATATTTCAAATCAAATGTTTGTGTTAGAGATAAGAAAAGGTTTGGGTGCCATTTTCCAGCTGAAGAAAATTTAGTAGTTTGGAAGGAGTGGTCTCTGACACATAGTTAGGAGAGGGCCCTGACTGTGGTTGGTACAGACAATAACAAATAATTAAGTCAGTAGACTTTAAAGGCAAGTAGAATGGTTGCAACAGTTTGAAAGCAATCTTAAGAGACTAGAAAAATAGTCAGAAAGGTAAACTTTTGCTGGCATTGTATGCACAGTCTTGTGATGTCCATATTTAGTTCCAGGTTGATTAGAAATAGCATTCATCATACCATAAGATTAGGGGCCTTGGTCACAGTTCAAGGGAAGAGAAAAATTCACGTGATATTTCAGAGTGGAGAAAGGACCTTTGTCTTAGTTCCAAGGTACAGAAGAACACTAGTACTTGAGGCTATTGGAGTACAATTCCAAGGTCAAGAGGAAATTAGCTCTTCTACTGCAGGAAAACAAAGTCCTTTCCTGAGTAAAGACCATACCACAGACCAGTAAAGCAGCAATCATGACTCTTCTTGGAATATGCCACCTTAAAAGTACTAAAAATACCAGCATAAAGCCCTTTTTGTAGTGGCTAGAAACTGGAAATTGAATAGATGCCCTTCAATTGGAGAATGGCTGAATAAATTATGGTATATGAATGTTATGGAATATTATTGTTCTGTAAGAAATGACCAGCAAGATGATTTCAGAGAGGCCTGGAGAGACTTACATGAACTGATGCTGAGTGAAATGAGCAGAACCAGGAGATCATTATACACGGCAACAACAGTACTATATGACGATCAATTCTGATGGACATGGCTCTCTTCAACAATGAAATGTTTCAAACCACCTCCAATTGTTCACTGAAGAAAGCCATATACACCCAGAGAGAGGGATGCGAAATGTGGACCACAACATAACATTCTCATACTCCTTGATTGATGTTTGCTTACATTGTGTTTCCTTTATCTGATATATCGTTTGTGTAGATAAGATTTTTCTTGCACACCAATGGTAAGTTTGGAAATATGTATACATATATTCGATTTGCCAATATTTTAACATAATTAACATGTAGTGGATATCCTGCCATCTAGGGGAGGGGTGGGGAGTTGGGGGGAAAAATTTGTAACGGAAAGCTATGTAAGGGTTATTGTTGAAGAATTACCCACACATATGTTATGCAAATAAAATAAAAATTTAAAAAAAAATACCAGCATAAAAAATCCTGAAGTTTGGGACAGTGAAATCTCAATCTCAAGAGAAGAGCATAATTTTATTTTATTTTTAATTTTTCAAAAGCTTTTTTTTCCCCAAAACATATGCAGGGATAGTTTTCAACATTCACACTTGAAAATCTTTGTGTTCCAAATTTTTCCTCCCTTTCTTACCTCCATGCACACACCAAGATGGCAAATAATCCAATATAGACTAAATATGTAAATTTTCCATACTTATTTCCAAAAGAATCGTAGAACATAATTTTAACCTAAAGTGAAAATTCACTTTAAAAATGGAAACATTAAAAACCCATAAAACTACTATGGTGACAATAAAGATCAAAACACAAACTCAGAAGAAAATAAAATCAAAACAACTACATGCAAAACCTCAAAGAAAAAGTGGATTATAAAGAAGCCCAACAAGTATCCCTATAAGATTTCAAAGAAGGATTTAAAAAAAAAAAACAAATAAGAGAGAAAGAGGAAAATAAGGGGGAAAGAGTGCAACTGGAAAATTATGAAAGAGAATAAAAATTGTTCTTATTTTAATACAAATATATAGAAGAGAAAAACTTTTTTAAAAAAGACAAATAAACAAATGGAAAAAGAGGTACAAAAATCTATAGAAGAAAATAGTTTCTTAAAACATAAAACCCTAAAGACTCAACTAAAAAACTACTAGAAACAATTCACAACTTTAGCAAAGTTGCAGGATACAAAATAAATCCACATAAATCATCAGCATTTTTATATATTACCAATAAAATTCAGCAGCAAGACATACAAAAAGAAATTCCATTCAAAATAACTGTTGATAGTATAAAATATTTGGGAATTTATCTGCCAAGGGATAGTCAGGAACTATATGAACTAAATTACAAAACACTTTCCACACAAATCAAATCAGACCTAGTCAATTGGAAAAACTTAAAATGCTCATGGGTAGGACGAGCAAATATAATAAAAATGACAATACTACCCAAACTAATCTACTTATTTAGTGCCATACCAATCAAACTCCCAAGAAATTATCTTACAGATCTAGAAAAAATAGTAGCAAAGTTCATTTGGAAAAACAAAAGGTCAAGAATTTCAAGGGGATTAATGAAAAAGAAGGCTGACGATGGTGGACTTGCTGTACCAGATCTAAAACTATATTATAAAGCAGCGGTCATCAAAACCATTTGGTACTGGCTAAGAGAGTAGTCGATCAGTGGAATAGGATAGAATCACAAGACAAACTAGGCAATAACTATAGCAATTTGGTTTTTGATAAACCCAAAGACCCCAGCTTTTGGGATAAGTATTCACTATTTGACAAAAACTGCTGGGAAAACTGGAAACTAGTGTGGAAGAAATTAGGGCTTGACCCACATCTAACACCACATACCAAGATAAGATCTAAATGGGTTCATGATCTGGATATAAAGAGTGATACTATAAGTAAATTAGAGGAATGTAA
>JAJPUD010022627.1:0-13558 GCA_023553655.1 Myrmecobius fasciatus | reverse complement strand
TACTACTACTACTACTACTACTACTACTACTACTACTACTACTACTATTACTTCTTTTTCCTTCTCCTCCTCTTCCTTCTGTTCCTCCACTTCTTCCTCTTCCTCTTCCTCCTCCTCCTTCTCCTCCTCTTCCCCCTCCTCTTTCTCTTCCTCCTCTTCTTCCTTCTCCTCCTCTTAATCCTTCTGTTCCTCTACCTCTTCCTCCTCCTCCTCTTTATTCTTCTTCATAATCATCATCTTTTTTTTCCTCCTTCTTATTCCCTTTCTCCTCCTCCTTCTCTTCTCCTTGTTCATACTGCACAGGCTTCTTGTAGTAGGTGGTACTTGAGATGAATTTTGAAGGAAGGATTCTACATGGTGGAGATGAGGAGGTAGTGCATTCTAGGCATGAGGGACAGCCTGTACAAAGGCATGGAGGTGGGAGATGTTACAGTAAGTAGGCCATTTTGGCCAGAATCAAGAGTCACGTGCAATAGGAATGGAGCTAGTTTGTAAAGAGTTGAAAAGTCAAATGAAGAAATTTGTACTTTATCCTAGAAGCAAAAGAAATTTTCTTGAGCAGGGGAATGACATGATCAGATCTAGGCTTTGGGAAAATTCGTGTGGCAACTTATGGTGAATGGAATGGCAAGTTAGGAGATGATTATGGCATTGTTATTTGCATAGAGGTGATAATTGAATCCATGAGAACTGAGGAGATCACCTAGAAGGAGCTGTGAGAGAGAACAAAAGAAGAATTAGAATAGAACCTCCAGGTATACTCATACATAAGGAGTAGGACAAAGTTGACAATATCCCTAATAGGGACTAAGATGGAATGGGCACCCAAACAGGAAGAGAAAAAATAGATGGCAATGTTATGAAACCCAATGGAGGAGAGAATGTCTAAGTCAATAGTGACAAATTCTTCAGAGAGGTCAAGAGGGATGAAGACTGAGAAGAAAAGTTGATATTCAATATAACTAAGGAAATAGTACAGGAGCACCTGGGCAGTTAAGTGGCACTGCAATGGATAGAGCGATGGGCTTGGAGTCAGCTAAACTTCTCTACGAGGGTTCAAATCTGGTCTTAGGCACTTACTAGTTTTGTGATCCTGAGCAATTCAATCAATCCTGTTTGCCTCAGTTTCCTCATCTGGAAAATGAGCTAGAGAAGTGTTAAGAACCATGCTTAAGTGTGAAGGGGCAGGTCGATTCTCCAAAAGTCCCCCCAGATGTGAATCATACCACACTTGAAGGAATTGCAAATCAGCCTTTTCTGAGCCAGATGTTGCTTGTGAATTGGGAATGAAATAAATGGGAAGCAAGAGGGAAGAGGAGAGAGGCCAGAGAATGCAATGGCCTCTTGGTCTCTTTGTATTGTTATCATCCTCTCACATGAAGGGATCTATTCTGCTGGTCAGAATTAGATCCCCAGCAGCCACTAGTGGATGACTCCCATAAGAGAGAAGGAGATAGGAAACCACTTCATATCTCTGCCAAGAAAATCCCCAAAAGGGGTCATGAAGAGTCAGACATGACTGAAAATAACTGAACAAGAGCAAAGGGAATATCTCATTGTCCTTGATGAATGAATGAATGCATTTATTAAATGCTGTGTACAAACCACTGTGTTAAGCAGTGGGGATACAGATAAAAAAGCCAGCCAGTGCCTGTTCTCAGTGGGGGAGGCAACACATATTGAAGGTTTCAGCTTCAAGTTGGATGGAAAAGCCCCATTGTCCTTAGCTTGTAGCAGCAACATAGATCTTTCATATTTTCATTGATAAAACTATGCCCATTTCTAATGTTGAACACTTTGATAGTGCCAAGGACTTTCCTTTTGGGGTCTTTAGTAACTGTGGCTACATCACTTGCAAAATCAGGTGCCAGGATCCATTATAGAGTTTGCTTCCCAGGAGGATGACTAAGGGTATTGATATGGAAACACTGCGATTCCAAAAGCTCTTGGCTTCAAAGTTCTCAGTTGTCTACACCAGGGACTGAAGCTGGTGGTGGTTCAACTTTCTTGAGACATGTCTCTGTTCTTTCTCTCAGGATGCCTTTCTATTCCATTCAAGCTGGCCCACAGGCCAACTTGTGGCTATGAGAGCTGTATAGGAAGCAAGAACTAGGGCTCTGGAGTGGATAAGAAGGGCTGTACAGCCACTCCCAGGGTTCTCATGCCTACCTGCCTGTTGGTGATGAATTCAAGTCACCTGGCCTAAATGAACTATATTTTTAGGCAGATGTGATTAATGAGCCACTGTTGCTGGTATCTATAAGATCATAGAGAAGATGAAAGGTGATGTTGGACTGGAGCAGGACAAATAATATTCTTTTGATCCATAATCAAATTCACAAATTAATGTTATTAGAGAGATGGCTAGTAGACATCTAGAAAAGGAGATGACACTCCAAAGATCCAGTATGGCTTCATGAGACATGGTTACTGTCCTGGTATATCTGGGAAATGTAGTTTACGTAGAGTTTGGGAAAGTATTTGAAAAAGTTTTTCACATTGAAAAATGGAGAGGCGTGAACAAATGAGTTTTGGAGGGGAAAAGTATCATCTGAGTTTGGTTAAATAGCTCTGGACCTGGAAGAATGGCTGGATTTAAAAAGCCACCATTAATGGCTTTGTGGTTCATCTTCATTTTGTCCCAAGGTGATTTACTTGTGCATGAATTGGATTTAAGTTAGAGTTGCACAAAATTGTCAGCCTCACTCTGTCTTTAAGAGTCATTGGAATCTAGTGGCAAGACAGAAGTCAGGATGACCAGCAATGACCCAAAATGTAGCGAATGACCTTGATATCTTTGATGTCTGACCAAATTCTAAGCACACCATAGCTCCGCCTTCAGCCACCTTCATGGCCATTGGAATAAATTGTTCTCATCTGCCCATTCCACAAGGGGAAGTCTTCACATGCTTGGGGTAGACCCTTCCCCAATTCACTGACAAGTTTGAGGCCTGTCAACCTCCAGCAGTTTTGGTTGCCAAGATGATTTTATTGGAGTATGTCCATTCTACAAGCCACACCTTCTTGGAGTGATAGAGGAGAGTTGAGTGTTAGGTACACACAAAAGTTAGATGAGCAGCCTGGACAGGTCCTCACACCAGAGGTGTTAGTCCTTCCTCAACACTCCATACATAGACATAATGGCTTTATGTCTTTGAAGAAGTAGGTTTCTAATGCAGCATCCTAGGGGTCTTCCACTTGGCCTATACACTTTAGATCGACAGTTCTCAAAATGTGTTCTGGAGACCCTTGAGACCCTGTTAGAGATCTGTGATGTCAAAACTATTTTCAGAATATGGCTGAAGCTTTATTTTTCTTGCCTACTCAATAGTTGGGGGTGGAAGAGGGAGAAGGAAGAGAATTTGGAACGAATAATCAAATCAAAAATTTAAACCCCCAAACATAATACTACCAAAGAACTATTGGCTTAGTAATATACTTTTCCCTTTCTCACTACTTATCTGTGTGAGGCCAGATTGTCTGTATATACTTCAACCACAGCAACATATTGTGAGAGATTGAATGCAGAAGCAGATATAAGAATCCATCTGTCTTCTCTTAAGCCATGCATAAATAAATTTGCCAAAATTTGTAAAGCAGTATCACCCTTCTCACTAAATTTTCATTTTGGAAAATATAGTGATTTTTCATAAAAATATTATGTTGTTTTTATTATAGCTTATTATCATTTAAAATGAATGAATGAATACATATTTAAAAATGCATTAGTTTTCATTTAGGTGGTAAACGGCTATATTCCACATAAACAAAAGCTCTTTAAAATTCTCAATTTTTAAGAGCATAAATAAAGTCGGAAGACCAAAAAGTTAAAAAAAATCACTGCCTTATCAAATAAAAGCATAAATACCATACCAAATTTGACAAGGACACAGACTGCATGGGATAGCAAAAATATTAGGTAGTTTTTGAGATAAAAAAATTCTTGGCAGCCCAGACCATGGAGCTGAGTCCCCCCCAAAATTTTGATGGCTCTAAATGTAAAGTGTTATATTGATTAGGACAGTTAGGTGGTACAGTAGATAAAGTGCCAATCTTGGGGTTAGGAGGACCCGAGTTCAAATCCAACCTCAGCCACTTACTAGTTGTGTGATTCTGGGCAAGTCACTTAACCCTTCACAGCCTCAGTTTCCTCATTTGTGAAATGAGCTGGAGAAGGAAATGCCAAATCACTCCAGTTTTATTGCCAAGAAAACCCCAAATGTGGTCATAAAGAGTTAGATATGACTGAATGACTAAACAACAACAGTGTTGGGGTTCAAAGAAATCAACTTCACAAATAGAAGATGTGAGAGACAGATGACATTTGTGTGAAAAAGATCTGAGGATTTTAATACACTACAAGCTCAAAAGGAATCAACAATATAATACAGTGACCAAAAAAAAAAACCTAATGTGATCTTGGATTGCATTAAGAGAGGCAGAGATTCCAGGAATTGGGTGGGGGGAGTAGTCTCTCTGTACTCTACTAAAACTCTAGTTGGGGTCCTGTATTCAAATCTGAGCACCAGTTTAAGAAATTTGTTGATAAGTTGAAGAATGTTTAGAGAACTAGTACAGATCCCTGGCTCTTGGGTCAAAGAACTACGCTTCATAATTCTGCTTCTGATGCTTATTATTATATTAGATGTGTGATTTCCTTGGCGTCCGTTTCCTTATTTGGAATATGAGATGATTAAAGTAGCTAGCCTCCAAGGTTCTTTCCAGCTATAGGTCTCTGATTCTATGGTAAAAGGCCTCAAGGCCATTCTTTATGAACATCAATTGAAGGAACTAGAGTTTTTTTATTACTATTTTTTTAAATAAAGCTTTTTATTTGCATAACATATGTATGGGTAGTTCCTCAAAACTGACCCTTACAAAGCTTTCCATTACAAATTTTCCCCCTAGTCCCCTCCCCTCCCCTAGATAGCAGGAAGTCCACTATATGCTAATTATATTAAATTACTTGATATGTCAAATACATGTATACATATTTCCATACTTATCTTGCTGTGCAAGAACAATCGCTATGTACATGAACAAAAAATATCAATATCAAAAAAATATTAATTTCTCCCCTAGGAATTTGGATGCTATACCACTTGGTGCATATATATTTAGTATTGATATTGCTACATTATCTATGGTACCCTTTAATAAAATATAGTTTCTTTCCTTACCTCTTTTGATTAGATCTATCTTTGATTTTACTTAATCAGATACCAGGATTGCTGCCCCTGCTTTTGTTTTGTTCACCTGAAGTGTAATAGTTTCTGCTCCAGCCTTCTCCCTGTATGTGTCACTATGCTTTAGATGTGTTTCTTGTAGACAACATATTGTTGGATTCTGGTTTTTAATCCAGTCTGCTATCTGTTTAGGCTTTATGGGAGAGTTCATCCCATTCACATTCACAGTTAGAATAACTAATTCTTTATTTCCTGCCATCTTATTTACCCAAGTTATGGTTTTCCCTTTCCTTTCCCCTTTCTCTCTTCCCCCCTCCTCAGTATTATGCTTTTGATGACCCCCTCCCCCAAACAATCCTCCCCCCTTTAGAGCTCCTCCCCCTTTTTTACTCCTTTCCTTTGATTCTTCTAATTTCCCTTCTCCCAGTCTATCCCTTTCTTTTCCTCCTTTCCCTCCCACTTCTCTATAAGGAAGGACAAGTTTCGCTGTGAAACCAAATGTGTCTGATCAAATCAAATGTCTGATATACACTTTTAGAGCCCAATCTGATGAGAGTAAGATTTACACAATGCTCATCTCCCTCCCTTCTTTCCCTCAATTATATTAGGTTTTCTTTGCCTCTTCATGAGATTTTACCTTATTTTTACCTTCTTTTTTTTGAACCTTATTTTACCACCTTTTCCCTCTTTCCCCCAGTATGATAGCCTTTCCACCTCTAGTTTTCTTTTTCTTATTATCAAAGTAATATCAAATTATAGCCCCAATTTTAAGTATCCCCATAGTAGAAATAAAGTTCTCAAGAGTCCTTTCCTTTTTACCTTTTTATGCTTCTCTTGAGTTCTGTGTTTGGAGGTCAAATTTTTGTTCAGATCTGGTCTTTTCATTAGAAATAAGTGAAATTCACCTATATCATTAAATGATCATCTTCTTCCCTGGAGAATAATGCTCATTCTAGCTGGACAGGTTATTCTTGGCTGTAATCCAAGTTCTTTTGCCTTTCGGAATATCTGGTTCCAGGCCCTTGGATCATTCAATGTGGAGGCTGAAAGATTGTGTGTGATTTTAATTACAGTTCCTCGGTATTTTAATTGTTTGTTTCTAGCTGCTTGCAATATCTTTTCCTTGGTGCGATAGTCCTGAAATTTAGCCACGATATTCCTTGGGGTTTTAATTTTGGAGTCTCTTTTGAGGAGGTGATCGGTGAATTTTTTCAATGGTGATTTTGCCTTCTGATTCTACTACCTCGGGGCAGTTTTCTTTCAGAATTTCCTGGAAGATAATGTTTAGATTATTTTTTTCATCATGGCTTTCAGGAAGTCCAATAATCCTTAGATTGTCTCTCCTAGATGTATTTTCCAAGTCAGTTTTTTTCCCTAGGAGATATTTCATATTTTCTTCTATTTTTTCATTTTTTTGTTTTTGTTTGATTCTTGAAGTCTTATTGAGTCTTTCACTTGCATTTGTTCAATTCTTATTTTTAAAGTGTTGTTTTCTTCAGTTACCTTTTTTTTAGCTCCTTTTGTAACTGGCCAATTTGTTCATTGCATACTTTTTCCACTTCACCAATTTTGTTTTTCAATAAATTGGTGTCTTTTTCATATCTCTTTTGCAGGGCATTATATCCTTCTTGCAGGACATTATATCCTTTTTGCACTGATCTCAGTTTATTTTCCCATTTATCATCCAGCTCTCTTTTGAGATTCCTTATGCAATCTTCCAGGAAGGCCTTGTAGAAGGGGGACCAAGTTATATCTCCCTTGATGGCTTCCTCTGGAGTTGCTTTGCCTATTGGAACCTCAGGATCTGGGGTCTGCCTTTCTTTCTCTTGATAAAAGCTGTCTATGGTGAGAGTTCTCTTCTGCTTTTTACTCATTTTTTTTAGAAAGCTTGGGGTCTGTTTAAAGCTAGAGAAGCGGTAGTTTACCCTGGAGCAATTCCACTAATTAACTTCAGGTGCTGGGCCGGTGGGGCTAGGACTTTGCCCAATTTACTTCTTATAAAAGGCAAATCTGCCAAAACACCTGCCCCCAATCAAGGCAGAGTGTCCCAAGTGCCTCAGAAACACTCCCCAGGTGTTTGAAGTTTCTGCCATGCTGAGCTGAGTCCCACCCAGTTCTCTGTCTGTTCCGGAGCTGCACCAAGCAAACTGCTTACCCCACTGCCCGACTGCTATGAAGTTCTTCAGAGGTAACTGCACGAAGTGTTTCATAGTCCAAATATTTCTGGATTCGTTGACTTAAGGATCAGTTCAGAGGCTTATTTTATTGTTGACTTGAGAGAAGGTCAGAGGAGGACAAAGAGAGTTACGTCTTCACTCTGCCATATTGGCTCCGCCCCTATCCAGAACTAGATATGTTTAACCTGAACCAAGGAAGACTTAGATGGGACATATGATACCCATCTGCAAGAAATTACCCAGCTTTCACACAGAAGGTAGTCTACATTTGTTTTATTTGGCCCCAAAGGGCAGAATGGGAAGCAATAAATTTGCAAAGAGACACTTTTAAAACTGATATCAGAGAGAAAGCCAACCACAGAACTAAACTAGAGCCATGGAATAGGCTCTTTTAGAGGCTCTCTGTGAGTGTATCTTGGTGGCATGAGGTCCCTCCTTATTGGAAGTCTTCAAGCATCATAAATGTTGTAGTGATAATTGTTTTGGGGGTGCTGTGGTATAGATTGGATTAGATGCAAGTTGAGGTTTTTTCAATTCCACAATTCTGTTTTGTGATTCCAAAGTCTGTAAATTTTCAACTTTATCTTTGGAAAAGTTTTTTTTTTTTGTTGATTTCAGGTAAGAGAAGAAGTGAAACAATCTCAAATTTCTCTCCTTAGGTTCTCCTTCCCCTTGGCCTATATTCTTATTGTCTTTTGAAAAGCTCTTCCCTTAATATACCCATTCCATCTAAGCTATTGGGCAAGGGAGGTTCAAATTACCCCTGTCTGAGCTAAGGACCTAAACATGCATAGTGCCTCCTGGATATTTCACTGTGTATATTCCTTACCAGTCTCAGTCTGTCTCTTTAATTATTGCCTCCCCTCACCCTATCAGATACCCATCAGCTAGCAAAGGTGAAAAGCAAGAATGGACCAGACTCAACACAGTTGACTTTTTTAGTTTTGAAGGTCAAATCTGAATAGTCAACTACTGGAAAGTCACACTCTAGAACTCTGGCTGGCACGCAGATGGGTTATTTTTAGACCTGAGACACACCAGAAACACTGCCTTCCTGTATTCAAGCACTGGGCTAAAAAGAAACTGACCCATGAATTTTTGTGGATAATTTTGCAATCCCCACCTTTGGTCCTCAGTGCTCAGGGAGGAGAGAGAGAGGACTATTTTGTTAAGAGAAGCACCATGATTCAAACCATGAGCACCATAATATCATGGAAATTTGCCTGGGGAATTCTTTGTGGAAGTTAGGATATACACTTTGTGTCTGAAAAAAACCCCCATCAAATTTGAAGTTAAAGTACCTGAGTTCAAATCCTATCTCTGCTATTATGTGGCATTTCTGCCAAGAAAACCTCAAATGGGGTCATTGAAAGTAGGGCAATGACTGGAAAATGACAACAATAAAAGTCTTTCTAATTTTGACATGTGAACTTCTAATTCCCTGTTAAAAACCATTTGCTTGAAATGAGGGTGGCCTAGCTGCACCAGATCTAAAACTATATTATAAAGCAGTGGTCACCAAAACCATTTGGTACTGGATAAGAAATAGAGAAGTGGATCAGTGGAATAGGTTAGGTTCACAGAACAAAATACTCAATGACAATTGTAATCTAGTGTTTGATAAACCCAAAGACCCCAGTTTTTGGGATAAAAACTCACTATTTGACAAAAACTGCTGGGATAAATGGAAACTAGTCTGGAAGAAATTAGGCATTGACCCACACCTAACACCATCTACCAAGATAAGGTCAAAATGGATTCATGATCTAGGCATAAAGAATGATATTATAAACAAATTAGAACAATGTAGGATGGTTTACCTCTCAGACCTGTGGAGGGGGAAGGAATTTCTGACCAAAGAAGAACTAGAGGTCATCATTAATCACAAAATAGATAAGTTTGACTATATCAAGTTAAAAAGTTTTTGTACAAACAAAAAGAATGCAGACAAGATTAGAAGGGTAGCAGTAAACTGGGAAAATATTTTTACATCCAAAGGTTCTGATAAAGGCCTCATTTCTAAAATATATAGAGAATTGACTCAAATATATAAGAATTCAAGCCATTCTCCAATTGAGAAATGGTCAAAAGATATGAACAGACAATTTTCAGATGAAGAAATTGAAACTATTTCAGGTCACATGAAAAGGTGCTCCAAGTCACTATTGATCAGAGAAATGCAAATTAAGACAACTCTGAAATACCACTACACACCTGTCAGATTGGCTAAAATGACAGGAAATGATAATGATAACTGTTGGAGAGGATGTGGGAAAACTGGGACACTGATACATTGTTGGTGGAACTGTGAACGGATCCAACCATTCTGGAGAGCAATTTGGAGCTATGCTCAAAAAGTTATCAAACAGTGCATACCCTTTGACCCAGCAGTGTTTCTACTGGGCCTATATCCCAAAGAGATTTTAAAGGAGGGAAAGGGACCCACATGTGCAAAAATGTTTGTGGCAGCCCTTTTTGTAGTGGCAAGAAACTGGAAATTGAAAGGATGCCCATCAATTGGAGAATGGCTGAATAAATTATGGTATATGAATGTTATGGAATATTATTGTTCTGTAAGAAATGACCAACAGGAGGATTTCAGAGAGGTCTGGAGAGACTTGCATGAACTGATGCTGAGTGAAATCAGCAGAACCAGGAGAACATTATACACAGCAACAAGACTATACGATGATCAATTTTGATGGACATGGTTCTCTTCAACAACGATGTGATTCAAACCAGTTGTGCTGCGATGAAGATAGTCATATACATCCAGAGAGAGGCCTGTGGGAACTGAGAGTGAACCACAACACAGCATTTTAATGCTTTCTGTGAATATTTCCATGCATTTTGTTTTTCTTCTTAGGTTGTTTTTTCTTCTTCTCTTTCTAGATCTGATGTTTCTTGTGCAGTAAGATAATTGTATAGATATGTATACATGTATTGTATTTGTCATATAATTTATCCTATCTAGCATGTATTAGATTACCTGTCATCTAGGGGTGGGGGGTGGGGGGAAGGAAAGGAAAAGCTTGGGAAAAAAAAGTTTTTTTGCAAAGGTCAATGTTGAAAGGTCACTCATATGTTTTGTAAATAAAAAGCTTTATAAAAAAAAAACAAAAAAACAAAAAACATTTGCTTGTTTTAAGCCTAGGAGGTGCTATAATGGTACTCAAAGGCCATGTGTTTTCCTATTCTTCTGCTCTAAGAAGCTTATGTCCCTGTCATGTTTTAAGGGGAGCTCTCCTGCCCTTTTGTCTTTTAGTCAACTCAAAGCTTATCACAAAGTCAAGCTGTAGCAACATCAACAGCAGGCTTTAGAGGTTGCTACATCAGGAGCAACCACAGCTTCAAGAGCTCTTAGCCCACAAATGTTTAGGGGATCAGAGAACTGGTCAGAAAACTCTTTGCTGGTGTTGGGTTCAGGACCCTGTTGCATTGATCCTCTGCAGTTCTGGGTCTCAGTTGGAGGGTGGAGAAGAGTGCATGTTCGTTCTGGTCTCAGTTCTAAGGCAGAAAGGAGAACTAACACAACTACAGGAGAGTGGGTCCTAAATCACAGTTTCAAGGGCTAATAGGTAGGCTAACAGGTATGACTACAGGAACACAAGGTTCCTTCCTCAGTAAAAACTAGAGAAACAGGAGAACAGTGATCTCAGGAGGAACCATAGAAAATTTCACCTCCTTAGCAGCATGAGGGAGTCTGGGGTCTGAGTCCAGGAAGATTAAGGGAACTTCAGTTGATTGGGAACATCAGATTCATCTGTGCTGCAGACATGGTGCTGGGAGAGAAAGAACTAGCACACTGGGAGTGCAGAAGTAGGCAGGCAGGGATGCTGGCACTTGCAGGAGGGGGGGGAGTTATTGGTTTGGGGTTCCAGGTAAAAAGGAGAGGTGAAGTAAAGTTAGAGGCACCATGCCCTCATTGCATGATTAGAGGTGTTTACACTAATATTTCTTATTTAAAAAATGAACCTTCAAAGAAGAAAGAACCCAACCAAAAAAACTTACTATGGGAACAAGGAAGATTCGGTTAATCTTCTGTGGAAAACACCATAGTAAAAAAAGCTCCCTCTACTCCAAAAAGTAATATGAAATGGTTTCCTGCCCAGAGAGAATTTATAGAAGAACTCAAAAAAGAATTTTAAAATTAAATAAGAGACATTGAGGAAAAACTAAAAAAAAATCCTAGAACAAGAAAAAAGGTAACCAAATAGAAAAGGAGATACAGAGTCTCAAAGATGAAAATAACTCTTTGAAAATTAGACTTGGGCAAGGGGAAGCCAGTGAAGTTATGAGAGACCAAGAAATAACAAAATAGGTTATAAAGAATGAAAAAATTGAAAAGAATATAAAACACCTTCTAAGAAAACAACAAATCTTGAGAACAGATCAAGAAGAGAAAATATAAGAATAATTAAACTAGCTGAAAGTGGTGACCAAAAACAGAACCTTGACACAATAATGCAAGAAATAATCTAAGAAAATGGTCCTGGAGTGGTAGAACACGAGGGGAAAATAGAAATAGAAAAAAATCCACCAATCACCACCTCAATGAAATCCTTTGTAGAAAACACATAGAAATGTTATTGCCAAATTTTGAAACCCCCAGATCAAAGAGAAAATTTTGCAAGAAATAAGAAAGATCCAGTTCAAATACACTTGAACTACTATTAGAATTATACAGGAATTATTAGGAGTCACAATAAAAAATCACAGGTCCTGGTATATTATCTACCAACAATCAAAAGAACTAGGTCTCTGACCAAAAATATCATCTCCATCAAAATTATCCATAACATTGCATGAGAAAAAATGGACATTCAATGAACTTGCAGATTTTCAGGGCTTTTTATCAACCAAACCCAAACTCAATAGAAAATTTAACCTATAAGAACCAACATCGAAGATCAATTTCAAAGAACTTAACATGGAGAAATTGTTTACGTTTAAATGTATACTGCATGTTTAAGATTGATATAGGGTAGCTCAAAAAAAAGATTGGAGCAAAGTTAAGGTAAAAATAGTGATCATGTTATACAAATGAGGTGCAGAGAAAGAATAGACTCAGAGGCATTAGAGGGGGGAGGTGGGTTCATAGTTCTGAAAACCTACTCACTTCATGAATGGGTTAAATGAACAATACTACATATATACCATGGAGGTTATAGCACTCTCCAAAATCTATAAAGAAATAAGAGGGAAGGGATAGTAGATGGAAAGTGAAGGGTGCAGAAAGAAGACAAGGGAGGGATCCATGGAGGGGGGAGGTTAAGTAATAGCAATGCAAGTCCAGGAGCGAAATTAAAGTAAAGAGTTAGCAGAGATAGGAAAGATATGTTTTTGTGTATGGGGGGGGGTAGGGGTGTGTGTATGTGAATGTATCTATCTATATATGTATACATAAATATATCCTTTCTTAACTACAGCCTGTGGAATGAAGGTGGGAGGGATGAAAAGGAAAAAAGACTAAAGTGAAAAAGATGCACAACAGAGCACAAAAGAACAATTTATAAGGAAGTAAAGAAAAGATGGACACTCATGAATATAATGTCTTCTACTAATATATATGCTTTCTTGAACTGGTAATTCATTGTTATATATTTTGAATCCTCCTTGATATTCTGTTGGGCACATGACAATGCTTTCTTTTGCCTTGTTTTATTTTGTTTAGTATTCCTTTTTTTTTAAAAAACAATAACATATTAAAAAATAAGCTAGGAAAGTGAGCAAACAAGAAAAAAAAGAGCTAACCATAATGGTGATGGGAAAAATCAAGATGCAAACTCAGAAGACAGTGATGTCAAAACAGCTACAAGAAAAGTTTTGAAGAAAAGATTATGAAATGGGCACAAACCTGAAAAGAATTCCTAGAAGAACTCAAAAGGAATTTCAAAAATTACATAATGAAAGTAGAAGAAAAATTGGGAAAAATCAGAGTGACCTAAGAACATTATGAAAAGAGAGTCAACAACTGATTCATTGTTGGTGGAACTATGAAAGGATCTAACCATTCTGGAGAGCAAATTGGAACTATGCTCAAAAAGTTATCAAACTGTGCATACCCTTTGATCCAGCAGTGTTTCTATTGGGCTTATATCCCAAAGAGATCTTAATGGAAGGAAAGGGACACACATGTGCAAGAATGTTTGTGGCAGCCCTCTTTGTAGTGGCTAGAAACTGGAAACTGAATGG
>JAJPUD010022626.1:0-21109 GCA_023553655.1 Myrmecobius fasciatus | reverse complement strand
ATTATTGTTCTGTAAGAAATGACCAGCAAGATGATTTCAGAGAGGCCTGGAGAGACTTACATGAACTGATGCTGAGTGAAATGAGCAGAACCAGGAGATCATTATACACGGCAACAACAGTACTATATGATGATCAATTCTGATGGACATGGCTCTCTTCAACAATGAAATGTTTCAAACCACCTCCAATTGTTCACTGAAGAAAGCCATATACAGCCAGAGAGAGGGATGTGAAATGTGGACCACAACATAACATTCTCATACTCCTTGATTGATGTTTGCTTACATTGTGTTTCCTTTATCTGATATATCGTTTGTGTAGATAAGATTTTTCTTGCACAACAATGATAAGTTTGGAAATATGTATACATATATTCGATTTGCCAATATTTTAACATAATAAACATGTAGTGGATATCCTGCCATCTAGGGGAGGGGTGGGGAGTTGGGGGGAAAAATTTGTAACGGAAAGCTGTGTAAGGGTTATTGTTGAAGAATTACCCACACATATGTTATGCAAATAAAATAAAATTTAAAATAAAAAAAAAAGCAATAGGTGCAATTCACCTATATCATTGAATGTCCATCTTCTTCCCTGAAAGATAATGCTCATTCTAGCTGGATTTAATTTTGAGGTCTCTTTCGGGAGGTGATTGGTGAATTCTTTTGATGGCTCTTTTACCTTCTATTTCTAAAACATCAGGGCAGTTTTCTTTCGTGATTTCCTGTAAGATAGTGTCTAGGTTCTTTTTTTCATCATGGTTTTCAGGAAGTCAAATAATCCTTAGATTGTCTCTCCTAGATCTATTTTTCAGGTCAATTGTTTTTCCTAAAAGATATTTCATATTTTCCTTATTTTTTTTTTCATTTTTTTTTGCCTTTGTGTGACTGATTATTGAAGTCTTATTGAGTCTTTCACTTCTATTTTTTCAATTCTAATTTTTAGTGTATTATTTTTTTCAGTTACCTTTTTTTTGCAATTGGCCAATTGAATTTTTTTATTCATTGCATTCTTTTTCCATTTCCTACATTTTGTTTTTCAGTGAATTGGTGTCTTTTTCATATCTCTTTTATAGGGCATTATATGCTTTTCCATTCCTTCTTATAATGATCTCATTTTCTTTCCCAATTTTTGTTCTCTCCATTAAGATTCTTTATGTAGTCTTCCAGAAAAGCCTTGTGAAATGGGGACCATCTCATGTCTCCCTTTTCAACTTCCTCTGGAGTTGCTTTATCTTTAGGAACCTCAGGATATGAGGTCTGTTCTTCTTGTTCTCCATAAAAACTGTCTATGGTGAGAGTTCTTTTTTTTTTTTTTTTTATTCTTTTTTTAAGGCTTGGAAGTGTGTTCAATGCAAAGGAGCAACAACTGCTTTAATTTGCCCTGTGGCAGTTCTGCTTATTGATTTCCAGTGCTGGGTAATGGTGGTTAGGTTTGGAGTTCTTCTGGGGCTCAGTGGTTTACAATTTGCCTTTTACAAAAGGCAGATCTGCCAAAGCACCTGTTTGCACCCAGGCCAGAGTGGCCTAAGAGGCTCATGGAAGCTTCCTAGGTGCTTAGAAACTGCCACGCTCTGAGTCCTGACCTGGCTTCCTGCCCTTTCTCCCCAAGCTACCGTCTGAGCTCGGCAAACTGACCCTCTGCCTGACTGAACCAGACCTGCTCCGAAGAGTTCTTCCAAAATAATTACCCCCAGGAATGTGTTGTACTCCAAATATTTGTGGGTTCTTTCACTCCAGGACCAGTTTAGAGGCTTAATTGGCTATTGGTCTGAGAGAAGGTCAGAGGAGCTCAAAGAGAGTTGTGTCTGCTCTCTGCCATCTTCACCTTATAACTATAGCAAGTAGTTTTCTCAAAGGATCAGGCTTGAAGTGATAGTCCTAAAAGTCCTACAGTAGAATTATTTCTTGTGCCAATGAATCACAGTAAAGCATTTCTCCCTTTATTAAGCATATGTTTCTTACTTTACCCACAATACAATTTTTACTATTGGCTTGGAATTTTAAATCAACAAAAGATTCATTTTCATTTAAATGGATTTTGTCTGCCACATTGGAAATTATAGACAGAATGTAAGGAAAAAAAATTGATAAGAAGAATACTTAAATTTCTGTGAACATTAATAAAAGGCCGATTGTCCAAAGATAAGAAAATTCCCTAAGAAATGCTACCTCAGACTTTAATTCTTGCCTTGTAGAGCAAAGTTGAAAGAATATGTATTTGCATGTATGTTTTATTCATGCTTTCTAACAATGTGACGAACAAAATCATATTATTTGAAAAAAATCCAATTTGCTAAAGTTCCTAAAGATTTTTATCTAAAAGTTAACCAGAAACAATATATAACTTAAAACCATTTTCCAATGGATAAATAGTCAAAGGATATGAACAGGCAATTCGCAGATGAAGAAATTAAAACCATTTCTAATCATATAAAAATGCTCTAAATCACTACTGATTAGAGAAATACAAATTAAGACATCTCTGAGATACTACTACACACCTCTCAGATAGGCTAAGATGACAGGAAAAAATAATGATGAATGTTGGAGGGAATGTGGGAAAACTGGAACACTAATACATTGTTGCTGGAGTTGTGAACTCATCCAACCATTCTGAAGAACAATTTGGAACTATGCCTAAAGGATTATCAAATTGTACATACTCTCTGATTCAGCACTGTCTCTCTTGCATCTGTACCCAAAGAGAGCATAAAAGAGGGAAAAGAAACAATATGTGCAAATATGTTTGTGGTAACCCTTTTTGCAGTGGTGAGGAACTGAAAAGTGAGTGGATATGCTATCAATTGGAGAATGGCTGAATACGTTATGGTATGTGAATGTTATGGAATATTATTGTTCTATAAGAAACAATCAGCATTATAATTTCAGAAAGGCCTAGAGAGGCTTACATGAACTGATACTAAGTGAAGTGAGTGGAATCAGGAGAACATTGTATATAGCAACAACAAGATTATGTGATGATCAACTCTGATGGACATGCTCTTTTCAACAGTGAGGTGATTTAGGCCAACTTCAATAGACTTGTGATGGAGAGAACCATCTGTTTCCCTGAAATAGGCCTGTGAAGAGTAATTGTGCATCACAACAATATATTTTAGATCTTTTTTGTTTGTTTTTTTTCTCATTTTTTTCCTTTTGGATCTGATTTTTCTTTTTTAGCATGATAAATGTGGGATCCATACTCTCTATATATGTACTACACATGTTTAATATATATATATATATATTAAATTACTGACTGTTTAAGGGAGGGGATTGGTGGGAAGGGAGGGAGGCATTTGGAACACAAAGTTTTGCAAGGATGAATGCTGTATTTAAATAAAAAGCTATTAAAAAAAAGAAATTGTCATCTCATTTAACATTTATATTGAGCCCCTATACATATGTATAGCACAAGTTAAAATATTCCAACCACTTTAATTCTCCCTTCTGGGGTCCATAAACTTGTTTTTCACTTTCTTTCTAACATTTTCATAATTATTTCAATATTAATGGTTTCCTTTTAATCTTATATATTTTATTTTATATATTCAAATATTTTTAAAACATTATTTATTTAAAAGTAGATACAAAATGAGAAAAAAAAACAAATAGAAAAAGAAAGAAATGCAGAAAGTGAAAACAAAATAAAATATTGAAATTTATGTGCCAAGCAGAATTTTGGGAAGAATTCAAAATATGTAATTTCCCTCTAAAGAAATCATATATAATAATAGAAGACATTATATTCACGACTTCTTGTTTCTGTTTCTTGTAATTTATTCTTTTATTTTCTACTGTGTACTTTTTACTTTATTCTTTTTTCCCCTTTCATCTCTTCTATGTCCCCTAAACAGGCTACAATTAAGCATGGATAGAGATAGATAGAGGAAATATAGAAATGCACACACACACACACACATACACACATATATCTGAATATACACAACTGTGTGGGGTACAGAGACCCTAACCAAATTGAATACATGGAGCCTTCTCAAAGTGAAGGTAAAAGGTTTTTTAGAATCTTGCGAGAAGTAGGCATCCCCTCTCCTGGACAGTCAAGAATGAGGAGTGCCCATTAGGAGCTAAGAAATACAGGTTAAATAGACGAGCACTGCCCAACTCCTTCCCAAAACCCCCTTATGCAAAGCTTTTGTCTTGATTGGCTCTTGCAATTGCTTTTCCCTATATTGTAAGTGGAGTGATTATGGGTTGACTAAAAATGAGGTAATTCAAGCAAAAGTTTCATTATTCTAAAATTAGATGATTTCTAGGAAATTGAAACTTAGGCCTTGAGACTGAGGCCCAAGGCTTCACATACTTTAGCTGATAGTCTCTGAGAAACCACAATATCCATTCTACACACACATATGTTGATACATTCATATATTCACACCTGAATCCAGAGCCACATACATACATATACCAACTTGCATACATACATATGCATATGTATGTATATATAATATAGGTTTATGCATTTATATGTATGTAGACATGTATCTAGAACAATATTAATATGGCTGGAGTATAATGTAGATTTGTCTCTTGATTGAATGTTTGATTTTGAGATCAATAATTACTAGCCCTGCTTTTTTTCTTGTAATGAGTTCTAGTTCTGATCCATATTATTGTGTCTGTATCTTTTTATTATTTCCTTTCTTTCTTTTTTTTCTTATTTTGCACCTTTTAAAGTAAAGCCCTGCTCCCAAGGCACAAGAGGCTATGTCCCAAGCTTCTTGTGTCACTCTGAGCCTTGGCTTTAAGTACAAGGGTTCCTTTTGTTTGGTGTCTCATTCAGTGCAGGAGGTAGCCTCACCTGCTCTCTCAAAGAAACTTCCTGGTTTCCCAGACTGTCAATTTGCCTTCTGAACTGGGAACAAAGACTGCCCCATTGGTCTGCTTTACTGAGTTAGGACCAAGGGTTTCAGTTGCTGGCCTGTTGGGATTGAAACTCCTGGACTCTATCTGAGCTGGGCTGAACACCTCTTTCACCCCAGTGAGACTGACTTTTCTTGAAATCCTTCTAATCTCTCTTGAGCTGGAGAGTGCTTTCATTCTATTACACTATATTCAGAGACTTGGTTTCATGTGATTTTTTAAGGAAAAATGGGAAAGGTTGAGCATCTTCCTGGCTTCAGTCTGCCATCTTGGCTGCACCCCTAGAACTCTATCCATTATTTCCTATTCCTGCTAATTCTTTTACTTTCTTGCCATATTATTACATTGTAAGGTTAATCTAGGCTTGGAATTTGTGTTCAACAGGCACAGACCTGGGGAGGGGTGAGTACAAATTTATTATTGCTCAGAACCTTGTTTCAAACAAAACATAAGGGAAGAGGAAATTTATAACATATAACATAAACATATAATATAAACAAATAACACAATCAACAAGCACAATGATCATTATAAGAATAAAAACAATATAAGAAGGAATGAAAGAAAGAAAGGAAGGAAGGAAGGAAGAAAGGAAAAAAGAAAGGGAGGAAGGAAGGAAAAAAGAAAGAAAGATAGAAGAAAGAGCATGCACCATCATACCTCCTGGGAAAGTACCAAAACCTGAGTTTACTGGGGAATATGAATGGATGTGTTTTGTATGGATATGTATATGTATATGTTTGTATTTTTCCTATTTAATCCATTCCCAATGTGAATAGGTTTTAAGAACTCCCATTCACTCTCCCCATCTAATACCTCTGTATGATTTCATCTTCCACACCTCGTTTGTATAGCGTAATTATTATTTTACCTTTTCCTTTGCATTTTTGCCTTTTATAAGCAGATCATACTCAGCCCTTCCCAAATCTTTCTTTTGAACTACTCAATTACTGATGTCAGTCTTAGACATATTGTTTTCATGTTCACATATAAAACATAAACAATTTATTCTTATTAAGTTCAAGATCAGTCTTTGAAAATCTCTAATAAAGTAAGATCCCATATTAACATTTTGGTAAACCTCCTTACTTTTGCAATAATTGTGCCAATGTAATTTTTAGTGACATTTCTTAAACATGTACAAGACGTGGCATTTATTCTCAGGTGCAAATCTGTATCAAAATCAGAAATGTTTCTAACCTTTTATTTAAGCAAAAAAATGACCTGTAGTAATTAATAGATGAAAACGATTCCACAAATTTTTTAGTTATAATAACTGCTTATAGCAGTATACTCGGTTTTGTAAAAATTGACATTAAATGAAATCTGAAACCTTTGTTCCTAACAATGACTATTACTTGAGTTAAGGAGGATTTGGGGAAAACATTAAGAATTATTGTCAATAAGAGGTGATGAATGTGAAGATCTTGATTGTTAAACAAAGTTTTTTATTTTTCCTCAATAAAATAAAATTAGTCTTTGATATTGATTCTTATATGTTAAATTTTCTCTAAATTGATTGAGACAAAATTGTGAAAATTTTGAGTTTCTTAAAATATTTATTTTTGTTCAAAATTATGCTTAGTTTTACTAGATATATTTTTGGTCACATTCCTACTTCTTTTGATTGTCAATATATAATATTACAGGACTTTCAGTCTTTTATTTTAGCAGCTGTTTTGTTTTGTTTCTTTAACAAGAATTTTCTCTTTGATCTGGGGGTTTCAGAAATTAGCAATAATGTTTCTAAGTATTTTCCTTATGGGATCACTTTGAGGTAGTGATTGATGAATTTTTTTTCTATTTCTATTTCCACCTCTTGTTTTATCACTTTAGGACAATTTTCTTTATTTCTTACATTACTGTGTCAAAGTGTTTTTTTTTTTTTGGTCACAGCTTTCAGGTGACCATTATTCTTATGTATTCTCTTCTTGATTTATTTTTCAGATCTGTTATTTTTCTTATAAAATATTTCACATTCTGATCTATTTTTTTTGTTCTTTATATTTTATTTTGTTATTCTTTGAACTCATAGGTTCACTGGCTTTCCCTTGCCCAATTCTACTTTTCAGAAAAATTATTTTCTTCTTTAAGCCTCTGGATTTCCTTTCCTAGTCGGTTAACTTTCTTTTCATAATTTTGTTTTTCTTGGATGATGGTTATTTTTTTTCTTTAATCTCTCTCCTCTGATTTTTAATATTTTTTTCAGTTTTTCTATAAATTCTTTCTGGGCAGGTAGCCAACACATTACTCTTTGGGGTAGGTGAGGCTTTTTTATTTTAATATCCTCCTATGAAGATGAATCCTTGTCTTCCCTTATTCCCATAATAAATTTTTATAGTTGGGTTTTTTTCTTCTTAGCCTGGTCATTTAAAACAAATATGAAAACTTATTAGTGTAACCACATCTAATTATGGTGTGAGGGAGTCATGCCTCTGGCTTCACTTCAACTCTCCCCTCTGACCTGGAACCCCAAAACAAAACAAAACCCCATCTGCAAGTGCCTGCAGCCAGCAGCATCCCTGCCCCACTGCTTCTACACTCACTGGGTGCTGGTTCCTTCTTGTATAGGGCATCATCTCAGTATTTAAGCAGATGGTCCTGGTGTTCCTAATCAGCAAATATTCCCACAATCTCTCCAAAGTTAGTACCCTGTAAGGAATCCTACTGAGAAATCTCAGTGGGTCTTGTGCATGCATTTCTGTAAATTTGCTTGGGGAGAACTTTGAAACATGCCTTGCAGTTAGCTGATAGACTCTCAGGAAGCACAAGAAGGATCAGCATCCTTCTGGTGCCTTACTTAATGAGTATCCTTTATAACAGGTCTCTGTTTACTCCAGAAACTTGGCCAGTTCCTAGACTAAACATAATCCTCCTAAAGGAATGAACAAATATTTTTCTTGGTGAGCTCTTGTGAAAGAGTACTCTGAACTTGAGGGGGCTGCTCCATCTCAAGAGGCACTTTAGCATAGTGCCTTCTTTGTTTTCAGCCTATAAAAAGCCTTTAGTGGAAAAAGTCTTTGAGAATTCAGTTAGGAAGCCATCTCCTACTTCCCTAGCAATGCCTCCTACTTGAGACTCTGAATAGCTATGACCATGGATTCTTCCAGCCAAGGAATTCAGATGTTGGTATATCCTCACAGTGGTGATGATGTATGCCATATGTTGTCTGTTTGTTTCTTATATTGTCTTGGTGATCACTATGTTTATTAATTGTGCATTACTTTTATGCTATAAGTTCCCTCTTTATGTTTTTAAATCAAGTTTCTGAGCAGTAATAAACTTTTATATTTCCCCCTCTTAAGTCTGTTTCTTTTGAATTTGAAATACCTCAAACCTAAGTTAATCCTACATTAATTGGCTGAAGAACAGGATTTCCCTATCAAGATACAGATCCTAAGGCAAAATGAAGAAAAGAGAAAGGGCTAGATATTCCTGATGGGAAGGTGTCCTATAGTAGTTTAGCAAAAGAATGGTTTAGGAATCAGCTCCTGTGAAGATTGGGGAAGCCATTTGCCAACAGCCCAAGTCACCTCAGATTACAAGATGTATAGACATCATTCCAGTAGACCCTGGCTTTTCGGATAAGATCTCACTATTTGACAAAAACTGTTGGGAAAACTGGAAACTAATATGGAAGAAACTAGGCACTGATTGACACCTAACATCATATATCCAGATAAGGTTGAAATGGATTCATGATCTAGACATAAAGAATGACATTATAAACAAATTAGAAGAATGTAGGATAGTTTACCTCTCAAATCTGTGGAGAAGAAAGGAATTTGTGACCAAAGAAGAACTAGAGATCATTATTAATCAAAAAGTAGATAATTTGGATTATATCAAATTAAAAAGTTTTTGTACAAACAAAATGAATACAGACAAGATTAGAAGGGAAGCAATAAACTGCGAAAATATTTTTTACATTCAAAGGTTCTGATAAATGCCTCATTTCTAAACTCCATAGAGAATTGACTCAAATTTATAAGAATTCAAGCCATTCTTCAATTGATAAATGGTCAAAATTGATAAATGGTCAAAGGATATGAAGAGACAATTTTCAGATGAAGAAATTGAAACTATTTCTAGTCATATGAAAAGGTGCTCCAAATCACTATTGATCAGAGAAATGCAAATTAAGACAACTCTGAGGTACCACTACACAGCTGTCAGATTGGCTAAGATGACAGGAAAAGATAGTGATGAATGTTGGTGGGGATGTGGGAAAACTGGGACACTGATACATTGTTGGTGGAACTATGAATGGATCCAACCATTCTGGAGAGCAATCTGGAACTATGCTCAAAAAGTTTTCAAGCTGTGCATACCCTTTGACCCAGCAGTGTTTCTACTGGGCCTATATCCCAAAGAGATCTTAAAGGAGGGAAAAGGACCCACATAAGCAAGAATGTTTGTGGCAGCCCTTTTTATAGTGGCAAGAAACTGGAAACTGAATGGATGCCCATCAATTAGAGAATGACTGAATAAATTATGGTATATGAATGTTATGGAATATTATTGTTCTGTAAGAAACGACCAACATGATGATTTCAGAGAGGCCTGGAGAGACTTGCATGAACTGAGGTGATTCAAACCAGTTCCTATTGTTCAGCGATGAAGAAAGCAATATACACCCAGAGAGAGGCCTGTGGGAACTGAGTGTGGAACACAACATAGCATTTTCACGCTTTCTATTGATGTTTGCTTGCATTTTGTTTTCCTTCTCAGGCTTTTTTTTTCTTTCTAGAGCTGATTTTTTTTTGTGCAGCAAGATAACTGTATAAATATGTATACATATATTGGATTTGTTATATATTTTAACATATTTAACATGTATTAGAGTACCTGCCATCTAGGGAAGGGGGGGGGAAGGAAGAAAAATTTTGGAACAGAAATTTTTGCAAAGGTCAATGTAGAAAAATTACTCATATGTTCTGTAAATAAAAAGCTTTAATAAATAAAAAAAAAATTAAAAGGTAATTAAAAAATCATTCCAGTAGAGAAAGGGAAAGAGTGATTGGGATTAGCAAGAGAGGATGAGGTTACTAACAAGAGGAGGCAAAATGAGATAAAAGGGCAGGATTGTCCAAGAAAAGATAAAATTCAAAAGGGAATATAGGTCTAAGATGGAAATTTTATTAATATTACCCTATAAATTTTGGTTGCAGAAGGCTGCACAAGGCAATATCTCACTGATTCAATGTGGCAGAGAGACCAACCCTGGTACTCTTTAAGAATGGCATGCAGAAATTAAAGGAGGAAGTAATCACAGCCTCTCACACAAATACCTAGAGGAACTTAAGACAACTTGCTTACAAACACTTATTTTGTTATTGGGAGAATCAGGATGTCCTTTAGGGGAAGTCCTCAACAATATCTCTCAACTAAGGGATCTAGCAGAATGGGAGGACAACACTAATAGATGAAAAGATACTGGTACAGAGAATAATGAAAACAAGAATAAGACTGATTCACACATTAAGGAAGGGTGAATGTCCAGGACAGATTTAATCATTGACTTACTATCCTCAAGGGTATGGAGGAGGATGATAGATGGAGTATCCATGCAGGAATTGTTTAAGATGTATAAAGAAAGGCAAAATCATGACAGCTGGGAGGTAAATCCATATCTCTCACACCTCTCCTCCCCCACACCCCTCCAAGCCCTCTCACTTATGATTTAAAACAACTTAAAATATCACATCCTTGAGATTAGGGAGGGGGCAAAGCTTTGGTTATAAAAGTATGGAGGAAAGATTATAGACCCCCCCATTCCTATAGTTATATATTGGAAAAACAGATCCACCACTACAGTAAATGCTGAAGTGACTACCCTAATATATGGTAACCCATCAAAATATATATCTGGAACTCCTATTATATAATTGAAGATTAGTGGGAAAGAAATTCCTGCCAAACAAACAAAAATAGCTATGGAAAATAGGACAACTAACAAAGAGAGAATATACAGTGGCAAGAGATCGGAGCTATCCTTGCATATATAATTGGGATAGATACATTAAAAGGGATGACTCTGCTTTTCCCTGATGGAAAATATAAATTTGCTGTGAAAAGAATTAATATATTAGCTGTGCTAGTTGAAAAGGTTCAAATGCCTCCTGATTTTTTACCTAGGCCCACTAAGGTCACACAAGTAAAACAATATAAAATTCCTGGGAGACAGGAAGAAATTACAAATACCATAAAGGACTACGTGGCTATAGGAGCATTAACATCTACTACTTCTGAGTGGAATCATCCTATCTGGCCTGTTGGGAAATCTGATGGAACATGGAGAATGACTGTTAACTACAGGGAATTAAAAAGTTACTCCTGCATTAACCTTGCAGTTCCTGGAGGGGGGGGAGGGGGTGAGCCAAGATGGCGAACTGCAGACAGCATTCTCTGTGAGCTCCTGAGACCTTCCCTCAGACCCAGACAAATTGAGCCTCCGAACTGATTCTGGAGTGAGGGCACCACCAAACACTTGGACTACAATGCACTTCTATCAACAATCTACTTTGAAAAAACTCCGGAGAAGGTTAGCCTCAGGGGAATCGGCTGCTGGTGGCAACACCAGCTGGGGCGGAAGTCGGGCTGTGACAGAGGCAGATTTTAGGCACTCAAAAAGTCCCTGGGAGACACCTGGGCCACTTTGCTCTGCTTGCAGGCAGGTGCTTTGGCAGATCTGCCTTTGGTAAAGGGTGGATCGAGAGCAGCAGAAAGTGTGGTCCGAGTGCGGATCTAGCCAGATCAGCCTCAGACCGGAAGTCAACTCGGCAAACTGTCCCAGGGCAAAGTGAAATGACTACCGGTCTGACTCTTGTTCCTAAGCTCAAAAACATGAGCAAGAAGCAGAAGAGAGCTCTCACCATAGACAACTTCTACAGAGAGAAAGAAGGGCAGTCCCCAGATTCTGAGATTCTGAAAATAATCCCAGATGAAGCCATAAAGGCAGACTTAAGCTGGTCTCTCTTTCAGAAGGCTTACCTGGAAGATTGCATAAAGAATCTCAAAAGAGAGCTAGAAGAAGAATGGGGAAATAAATTGAGATCAGTGCAACAGAGATGTCAAAAACTGGAAAATAGGACTGGTGAATTGGAAAAAGACAACAATTCACTGAAAAATAAAATTGGTAAATTGGAAAAAATCACCAATTCACTGGAAAATAAAAATGGTGAATTGGAAAAAGACACCAATTCACTGGAAAATAAAATTGGTGAATTAGAAAAATCATCAATTCACTGGAAAATAAAATTGGTGAATTGGAAAAAGAATGCATAGAACCAAGAAATTCAATTGGGCAGCTACAAAAGGAGCTAAAAAAGATAACTGAAGGAAATAATACTTTAAAAATTAAAATTGAACAAATAGAAGTAAATGACTCAATAAGATTTCAAGAATCAGTCAAACAAAAACAAAAAAATGAAAAAATAGAAGAAAATATGAAATATCTCCTAGGAAAAACAACTGACTTGGAAAACAGATCCAGGAGAGACAATTTAAGGATTATCGGACTCCCTGAAAGCCACGATGAGAAAAAGAACCTGGATGCTACCTTCCAGGAAATCATGAAAGAGAATTGCCCTGATGTTTTTGAATCAGAAGGCAAAATTGGCATGGAAAGAATTCACCGTTCCCCTCCTGAAAGAAACCCCAAAATTAAAATGCCAAGGAATATTGTGGCCAAATTTCAGGACTATCGCACCAAGGAAAAGATATTGCAAGCAGCTAGAAAGACGCAGTTCAAATACCGAGGAACTGTCATTAGAATTACACAGGATCTGTTAGCTTCCACTTTAAAGGATCGAATGGAATCAGATATTCCAAAAGGCAAAAGAACTTGGATTACAGCCAAGAATAAGTTATCCAGCTAGAATGAGCATCATCTTCCAGGGAAGAAGATGGTCATTCAATGATTCAGGAGAATTTCACCTATTTCTAATGAAAAGACCAGATCTGAACAAAAAATTTGACCTCCAAATACAGAACTAAAGAGAAGTATAAAAAGGTAAAAATGAAAAAAAAAATCTCGTGAGAACTATATTTCTACTATGGGTATCCGTAAAGAATGGGGGTAAAGTTTGATTTTTCTTTGATAATAATGGAAAAGAAATTAGAGGTGGAACGAATACCATACTGAAAAAAAAGGGGGTAAAGGAGGCAAAATAAAGTAAAAATAAAGGAGGTAAAATAATGCAAAATCTCATAAAGAGACATAGAAAATCTAATATAATTGAGGGAAAATAGGGAAGGCGATGAGTATTGTGTAAACCTTACTCTCTTTAGATTGGGCTCTAAGAGAATATATCACACACATTTGGCTTCAAAGAAAGACCTGACCCTCCTTGTGGGAAGGAGGGGGGGAAGGAGGAAAGGAAAGGGATAGACTGATAGAAGGATTAGGGGAAAGTTGTAAAGGGGAGGGAGGGATTCTAAAGGGGGGAGGATTGTTGGAGGGAGGTGGTCATCAAAAATAAAGTACTGGGGAGGGGGAAGGGAGAGAGAGAAAAGGGAGGAGAAAATCATATCTCTGGGTAAATAAGATGGCAGGGAATACAGATATAGTTATTTTAACTGTGAATGTGAATGGGATGAACTCTCCCACAAAATGGAAGCGGGTAGCAGACTGGATTAAAAGCCAGAATTATACAATATGTTGTTTACAAGAAACACATCTAAAACATAGAGATACATACAGAGTGAAGGTAAAGGGCTAGAGCAGAATCTTCTATGCTTCAGGTGAAGAAAGAAAGGCAGGGGTAGCAATTCTTATCTCAGATCAAGTAAAAGCAAAAATACATCTAATTAAAAGAGATAAGGAAGGAAACTATATTTTACTAAAGGGTACCATAGACAATGAAGCAGTATCAATACTAAACATATATGCACCAAGCGGTATAGCATCCAAATTCCTAGAAGAGAAACTAACAGAGATACAAGGAGAAATAGACAGTAAAACTATAGTAGTGGGGGATCTCAACCTTGCTCTCTCAGAATTAGATAAATCAAATCACAAAATAAATATGAAAGAAGTTAGGGAGGTAAATAAATTGATAGAAAAGTTAAGTATGATAATCTTGGAGGAAACTGAATGAGAAAATGATTACCTCAATAGATGCAGAAAAAGGCTTAGATAAAATCCAACACCTATTCCTATTAAAAACACTGGAGAGTATATGAATAAATGGACTTTTCCTTAAAATGATTAGTAGTATCTACTTAAAACCATCAGCAAGCATCATATGTAATGGAGTCAAACTAGAACCATTCCCAATAAGAACAGGAGTGAAACAAGGCTGCCCACTGTCACCATTATTATTTAATATTGTCTTAGAAATGTTAGCTTTTGCAATAAGAGAAGAAAAAGAGATTAAAGGAATTAGAGTAGGTAATGAGGAAACCAAATTATCACTCTTTGCAAATGACATGATGGTATACTTAGAGAACCCTAAAGACTCAACTAAAAAACTACTAGAAACAATTCACAACTTTAGCAAAGTTGCAGGATACAAAATAAGTCCCCATAAATCAACAACATTTTTATATGTTACCAATAAAGTTCAGCAGCAAGAGATACAAAAAGAAATTCCATTTAAAATAACTGTTGATAGTATAAAATATTTGGGAATTTATCTGCCAAGGGAAACTCAGGAACTATATGAACTAAACTACAAAACACTTTCCACACAAATAAAATCAGACCTAGTCAGTTGGAAAAACATAAAATGCTCATGGGTAGGCCGAGCGAATATAAAAAAAAATGACAATACTACCCAAACTAATTTACTTATTTAGTGCCATACCAATCAAACTCCCAAGAAATTATCTTACAGATATAGAAAAAATAGTAGCAAAATTCATTTGGAAGAACAAAAGGTCAAAAGTTTCAAGAGAAACTTATCAGATCTAAAACTGTATTACAACCCAGAGGTCATCAAAACCATTTGGTACTGGCTAAGAAGTAGAGTAGTCAGTCGATCAGTGGAATAGGACAGAATCACAAGCCAAACTAGGCAATAACTATAGCAATTTAGTCTTTGATAAACCCAAATACCCCAGCTTCTGGGATAAGTACTCACTATTTGACAAAAACTGCTGGGAAAATTGGAAACTAGTGTGGAAAAAATTAGGGCTTGACCCACATCTAACACCACATATCAAGATAAGATTTAAATGAGTTTATGATCTGGATATAAAGAGTGATACTATAAGTAAATTAGAGGAACGTAATATAGTTTACCTCTCAGACCTATGGAGATGGAATAAATTTATGTCCAAAGAAGAACTGGACCTCTTAATTGAATACCAGATAGATAACTTTGACTATATTAAGTTAAAAAGTCTTTGTACAAACAAAAGCAATGCAGTCAAGATTAGGAGTGAAGCAATAAATTGGGAAATCATCTTTACATTTAAGGGTTCTGATAAAGGTCTCATCTCTAAGATATATAGAGAATTGTTTCATATTTATAAGAATCCAAGCCATTCTCCAATCGATAAATGGTCAAAGGATATGAACAGACAATTTTCAGAGGATGAAATTAAGACTATTTGTAGTCAGATGAAAAGGTGCTCCAAATCACGATTGATCAGAGAAATGCAAATCAAGACAACCCTGAGGTATCACTACACACCTGTCAGATTGGCTAAAATGACAGGAAAAGTTAATCATGAACGTTGGAGGGTATGTGGGAAGGCTGGGACACTGATGCATTGTTGGTGGAGCTGTGAACGGATCCAACCATTCTGGAGAGCAATTTGGAGCTATGCTCAAAAGGTTATCAAACTGTACATACACTTTGACCCAGCAGCATTTCTATTGGACCTATATCCCAAAGAAATCTTAGAGGAAGAAAAGGGTCCCACATGTGCAAGAATGTTTGTGGCAGCCCTTTTTATAGTGGCTAGAAACTGGAAACTGAATAGATGCCCTTCAATTGGAGAATGGCTGAATAAATTATGGTATATGAATGTTATGGAATATTATTGTTCTCTAAGAAGCGACCAGCAGGATGATTTCAGAGAGGCCTGGAGAGACTTGCATGAACTGGTGCTGAGTGAAATGAGCAGAACCAGGAGATCATTATACATGGCAACAACAAGACTATATGACGATCAATTCTGATGGACATGGCTCTCTGCAACAATGAAATGTTTCAAACCACTTCCAATTGTTCACTGAAGAAAGCCATATACACCCAGAGAGAGGGATGTGAAATGTGAACCACAACATAACATTTTCAAGCTCTCGATTGATGTTTGCTGACATTATTTCCTTTATCTGATATGTCTTTCGTGTATATACAATTTTTTTTGCATAACAATGATAAGTGTGGAAATATGTATACATATATTTGATTTGTCAAGTATTTTAACATAATTAACATGTAGTGGATATCCTGCCATCTAGGGGAGGGGTGGGGAGTAGGGGGGAAAAATTTGTAACAGAAAGCTATGTAAGGATTAATGTTGAAGAATTATCCATACTTATATTTTGCAAATAAAATAAAATAAAATAAAAAGTCAAAAAATGTATTTTGAAAATAAAAAAGTTTTATCAAAAAACAAACAAAATAAAATAAAACAAACAAACCAACAAAAACATTGCAGTTCCTGATATAATTACCCTGGTAGAGAATATTCAGACTAACCCAGGTCAGTGGTATGTGGTGATAGATCTACCTAATTCTTTCTTTACTATTCCTGTTTATCCCACATGATGGGACCAATTTGAATTTACTTGGCAAGGGAGGCAATACATTTTCATTAGATTGTTTCAGGGATACTTGCATAGCCCTACAATATGTCATCATTTAATAACAGAACATTTAGATGAACTATCATTCCCTGACCTACTAATTTCACATATATTGATGATATATTAATCCAAGGTCAAACTGTTTAGAAAAAAAATAGAATTTGTGAAATTTAAAAGATGGGAGATTAATTCCAATAAGGTTCAAGAGCCAGCTCAGACAGTAAAGTGTTTAGGAATACTAAGGAGTAAAGGCCAAAGAGAAATTTTACCCTGGGCTACACAAAAGATTTCAGAGCATACCCCAAAATAAAATGGAGACCCAGAAGTTTATTGTGTTATTTAGATATTTGAGGAATCATATTAATATTATAATTGGAAGTTTAAATCTGTACTTAAGCAAGGTTCTCTTTGATAACTTATTTAACCTAAGGAGATCACATATTTGCATAAAATATGCTATTGTTTTCTATTATGCAATCTGTAATTTTTGTTTTGTGAAATTAAGATTTTTAAACACAACTAGTTTTGTTTTTTGTCTTGTTTTTAGTTTAAACAAAACTAGTGTAACTGATGTGTATTGGATTATATGGGTATTATTTCCATACAAGAAAGAAAATACAGATGATAATTTGGCTATCACTCTGGAAAACTTTTGATTAAAAATTTATTTGGAAAATTACCTGGAATTGGGAACTGAAAATTGTGACTTTGGATCATTTAGAGTAATTATGTGGTGTCCTGACTTGAGTCCTTCCTCCCTACCTCTTTTATATAATGGAGGAAGTATCCAAGAACACAGCTCCTACTCTGGACCCTCTGCTAGTTAACTGAAATTTCCTTGATATAATTGCTTCTATTGCTTAAGAGAATGGCTCATATTTGCATAGTGTTAATAATTGAATATTTGTTTTTATTTTTCAAGTCTGTGACTGTTTTCAGACAAAGTCATTTGTGATGCTATATCAAAGATTCTTTTCCTTAGCAGTGCAAAAAACTTTTATGAAGTTTGTTAGAATTGCAAGTTCTCTGAAAATGATTACTTTTATCAAGGTCTCCATCTGTCTTCAGCAAAATTATTTAATATTCATTTAAGTGCATCATGGCCTCATTGTTGAATGAATATGATAACAAATATGAGACTGTAAGTTTCTTGAAGCACTCAGAACACAATTTTAACCTGATATTCTTGCACTTAGTTTTGACTTTGTCCTGCAGGCACCTGTGCTAGATTATGCACAATGGTTTGTAAGATTTTTTATATAGACCTGAAACCTCTGATTGGTGAATCTTGCTAGAGACAAAATCTCTTGGGACTGAAAATGATATTGTTTTGACTTTTGGATTTGGATTTGGGAACGATTGTCTGATGAATTATTAACTCAGTGATTATTTGAGAAAAACACCATGAGCTATGAAAGAATAATGTGATCTGATGTGTTATAAATGGAGGTCTGTATTTGCACGAGGGTTGGGAGGATGACCTTGGCCTATGCTCAAGGTGAGAGCATCCTGACTCAGTTTCCCATTGGTGTTCTTTGAATAAGAATCCATCTGATTATTTCTGAATCTGACTATAAGGTGGAATTGTTACTGAATGATTGATTATCAAACTGAGCTAAGGATGCTTTATCCTGTCATGTGTGTGCTCCCAGCTGAGGCCTGAAGGACCAGTTTTGATGGTATAATCATGCCCCTGTTTTTTCCCTCTCATAGCAAATTTCTATAATTGGAGCAAATGTTCAATAGAAACCATGAACACAGTTCAATTATGTAATAGATTACTGTTTTCAATCTGAAAATAGGTAGTCATTATATCCTAAATAATTAGGTGAATGAGTATTTGGCTAGTATTCTATTGTGTCTGTATGAAATAAGGTCCTTAAAGGTTTCCAAAATAACGTAAGAACAATTTACACAATTGTTTGTAAAATCTAACTGCTATTTTATTGTTGATTGAAACTAAAGCTGAAACATCTTTTACTGTGTATCCTGTGGCACAAACAAGTTTCTTATATGAAAAGCTAATAGCCAACATATATTGATCTTTCTTTTATCTTGTAGCAGTCCTTGTGGCCTGGTCTTTCTATCTCATACTACCCTAACCTCTATTTGTTGTTATCTAGTTTTTAGTTTAGATTTTGGTCAATTGCAGCTGCATTGACCAGCTTCAGCCATCTGAGGTAACACATTGGATGCTTCATTCAGTTCCAACTTACCATCCCCCCCCCAAATGGGATCCTATAGGATGACCCAGTTCAACACCCATTCTTAGCAGGAAGTAGTTTCAGAAGATAAGATCATGGACCCATGTCCCCAAAAGACTTTGTACCCCATTGGTTTGGGGGGCACTGGAACTGGTTGGTGAATGGACTCCAAATCAACCAATGAATGAGTGGGCCCCCTGTTACATTATATTTGGGAATTAGGATGGGAAACATTGGGTTAAGTTTTGGGTAAATACCAATAAAAAAGGATACACCACTAACAATTTAGTTTAATGCTTGAGCAGTGTTGTAATCACTGTTTGTTAATTGTGCATTACTTTTATGCTGTGTTTCTTCTTTTCTTATATCTTGTTTAAATTAAGGTTGTGAGAAGTAATAAACTTCTATATTTCCCCTTTTTAAGCTTGTACGGGTTCAATGTGAAATCCTCCCAACCTAGGTTAATCCTACAACCTCTCACTCTTCTTGCTATCTGGGACATGAAAGTTCCCCTGGTTGTGTCTGAGGCTCCTTTTAAACCCAGCTCATCCTAAAGCTTCCCTCTAGCTGTTTCTGTGGGGCTAGTCTGAAGATGTTTACATTAGTAAAACCTTGGTCTTGAATCTTCCTTCAGGTCTTCTCTTTTTGCCCCAGAGGGTCTGCTGTTCTAACCCACTTCTTATTTTTTTTTCCTAGTTTGTGTTAGTTCTGAGGTACAATTTTGTTTTGTGTGTAAATTATGGAGATCTTGGAATTTTCTGACCTACTCCACCGTCTTCCCAGAATCCTCCTCACATTTAAAATATTGTATAAAATTGTCCAGATTACCAAGAGGGTATGAAACCACATGACACAACATAAAACAGTTTAAGAATCCCTGCTTTAGGAGAATATACAAATCTAACTTTTAGGTTCTTCACAATCTGAAAACATTTTACCTTTAAGCCTATATTATCCCCTCTTTGTTCTTGCCAAACTGCCCTACTAACTCTCTCTGCTACTTAATAGTCCATGTCCTACAACTTTCTTTGCACAACCAAATCAAATACACAGAAAGTATAGATTTTTATTTGAACTTTTTAGAACCCACTTTTCTGCCATGATTTAGTAGTCGTGAATACCCTTTTCATTGGATTCTTTTCTCATACTATTAGTAGTCCTGAAGTCACTTTGTAATTACTTGTCCCTGCATGTATTATGCCTCTCAGCTGAATATAAGCTTTAAGGGACAATAGCATTTTTGTCTCAGTATCCTATGACTAGCACAGAGCCTTGTGAAGAGTAAAGATTAAATGAAATGTTGAATTGCATTGAATTGAACAGAGACTCAAAGAGGTTAAGTGACAGGTATATTTTTGAGAAGATGAAAGATACTGTCTAGACTTAAGAAAGTGATGGAGAAAATGTTAATAATATAAATTAAACTTAAAAGTGTGGCAAGTATTTTTTTTCTTAATAATTTGCTTGCTAAACATTTACCAGAGTACCTCCGAAAGAAGGTTAAAAAAATTCAAAAGGTCCCTTGATGCTCAAATAATACTAGCAAAATCTGTAAACAAAATAAACCCCACTGTTTAGTGACCAGCTGAAAAAAATCAACAATCATGGCATATGAATATAATGGAATATTGTATCATAAGTCATGGAGAACATAAGAAATTCAGAAAAAAATATAGGAAATCTTTTCTGAAGTGATATAGAACAAAGAAAGTGAACAAGGAAGAACAATATACAAATTAATGTAATAAAATAAAGTAAAATAAAATCAGATGAATTCAGACTAAATATTGATTGCAGAATTCTCTTACAGTTTCAAAACAAATAGAAGATGTCATATTCTATGTGAATTGTATATGTGCTCAATAAAATGCAACAAAGGAATTGACACTTTAATGTGATTAATTTGCACAAGAAATATTCCTTATAATAAATTTATGTCCAAAGAAGACCTGGAACTCCTAATTGAACACCAGATGGATAATTTTGATTATATTAAGTTAAAAAGTTTCTGTACAAACAAAACAAATGCAGACAAGATTAGGAGGGAAGCATCAAATTGGGAAATCATCTTTACATTTAATGGTTCTGATAAAGGCCTCATTTCTAAAATATATAGAGAATTGTCTCATATTTATAAGAATTCAAGCCACTCTTCAATAGATAAGTGGTCAAGGGATATGAACAGACAATTTTCAGATGATGAAATTAAAACCATCTCTAGTCATATGAAAAGTTGCTCCAAATCACTATTGAT